>WEIU01022695.1:40693-83441 GCA_013389925.1 Aegithalos caudatus | reverse complement strand
TTTTTTTTTTTTTTTTTTTTCAATTATCATGTGCTTGGAATCCTGTCTTTAGCAAGTGCATGGCTGAACAGCTGTCTGTGACATGGAGAATTACAAACATCATTTCAACTCATGATTTTGTTTACATAGTTTGTGGAAAAATGGTAGAGCTTCAGAGATGTCTCAGTGATGTTAGAATTATTTTTTTTTCCCCTCAGGAATTTTGTTGTAGAAACAAGGCCTTTCTGGTGAAGGGAAATCTTTAAGTGCACCACACCAGAAACAGGCAATTTGAACTTCAATAGTACTCAGAATTTTCCTGTAAAATAAATGAACTAAATTTCTCAAGGGAAATGTTTATCACAAAAACCACCCCCCCCCAAAAAAAAAACCCACCAAAAAAACCCAAAATCCCCCACCAAAACAGCAACAACAAAAACCCCCAAAACAAACAAAAAGCCAGCATGGAGGGGGAATTGTTTTGAAATTGCTTCCAAATTTTTCTTTCTAGTTAATCTGCAACTGCATGAGTGCTACTCTAAGACACTCCAGTTTTGGCCAGTCCCAGGAAGTCCATGGTGAGAGATTTCCCAATGGCACTAACCAGAGATAACAAGGAGAGGAAATAAAATATGGAGGCACCAGGAACAGAGTTCACCTGATGGTTCAACAAATCAAAGTCTCCATCTGAGCTACCCACGTTCCTCTACAGGCAACAGAGGTCTGATCAATACGGGGTTTAGACCACATGGATGGCCATGGGAATATCCATCCATCTCAAACTCAAGTAAATGCCCCCATTTTGCCAGGAAAATCCCATGTGGAAGGTGATCTTTTTTCCCACCCAATATAAAGAAAATCTTGAGATGAATTGCTCAGGTGAAGATACCCATGGCTTTGACAAGAAAATTAAAAGATAACACTTTTTAAGTTGATCAAGTGTATTCCAGGTCAGATGGACAGGTGGCTGTGAGTGGTGTGGTGACACTCCTTAATTAATTCCATCACTTAATGAGATTTAAAAGATGATTCTGGAATACCAACCACCAGGCATATGTTCAATACTGGCCAGGAACAGGAGTTTCTATTCTGCCAGGGCTTCCATTGTTTTGTAAAATGAGAATCATTCCCATTTAGAATTAAAAGTCACAATTGCCTCCAGGATAAAAAAACTGAAAGGAGATTGGGATGTTTTGTTAGACTGTGTTGAAGGAGGTAATTTGTTTTGACTTTTACATTGTATCAACTGTTAAGTGTAGCTGAACATGTAGAACTACATAATCTGCTCTAATAGAACAGGATCATATTATGATAGAAAAGTCAAAATGTCACAAATTGAAACTACACTATCAAAATGCAATGTTTTGACTTTTTCCTGACCGAAGAGTGTCATTGACATTTGAACAAGTTCCTGCTTGATTTCAGAAGGAACAGCATTTTCCAGTGGAAAACCTCTTGGTCAAAAATATTTTGACTGGCTGAGCCAGGGACAGAAATGGAGGGTGAGAGCAGGCAACAACAATGCTGAGGATTTCTACTTGAGTTTTCTGCTCCGTCTTACTCCATCCATCTCAGGGTCTGTGGGACAGAGGTGGAGCTGGGGAAGGGACATAAACAGCCACACACAGCCAGGAACACCCTCTCACAAAGTTATAGAGTCCCACTGACCTGCTCTGCTCTTCACTCTGCTGAGGGACAACCCTGACAGCAACCCAGAGATCCTCTGGGATTATCCCACCTCTCTGGAAAAAGAAATCCTGGTGGTCTCCTGCTCTGCTTGGCTCAGGGGCAGCAAACCTTGCACTCCAATGTGACCCTGCCCATGTCAGGCACATTCAGACCTGGTACTTTGATTAACCGATCAATCTTATCAGCACAGCCAAAGTAATGGGATTTAGCCAATAGTGTTAAACAACTCCCCCTTTCTCAGACTTTGGATTTTTTCCCATCTAAGTTCTGTGGATCAGGAGGGGAAGTTTCCACTCTTTAGTTTTCACCTGGAAAACCCAAGGTTTTTGAACTTTTCTTGCCACCCTGTAGGTCCAGCACTGAACAGCTTCATTATCCTGAGATGAGTTCTGGCTGATGGAAAGCTGAGCAGCAGATCCTGCCACCAAGGTCCTTTTAGACTGTGGCTCAGGGTAGTGTCTCCTCTCAGCTTCACTGATACCTGTCCCTGCAGCTGAAGGCTGTAGTTGAACTGAGTCCTCATATTCGGGAACTTGTAGCCTAGGAAAAAAAAAAAAAAGTGATTTTTTTTTTTTGATCCTCTTGATGTACACAGAATTTCTGGAGTTTTCCTTCCATGGGACGTTTCCAACACCCTGACTCCCCATTTCAAGGCTCAACTCTGCTGACTCCCAGCTCGGCGTTTAATTGAGTAGCACTGTCCTGAAGACAGAAACTTCTCTCATTTAGAGCCTACGGAATTTACAGAGTAGATAAAATAACTTATTGTTGAGACCATGGGGCTACTTGGCCCAGGGGGTCTGCAGTCAAAGCCTTGTTGCAGTGAGGACTTATGGTCAATGTCTGACCCATGGAAGCTCCACTGACGTTTGTTTTCAGCTCCTTAACACATGCTCTAGAACCACCAGAAATATGTTTTCCATCTAGGCCCTTCCTAAGCCATACTGAAAACGATGGCCTGAGTAAAATTTTACACCACACTTGAAGGTTTATGAGTTTGCAACGCGTAATTTACCCCTGGTGAGGGACTCAGTGGTGGTTTCATGCTCTCTGTAATGCTCAGCCAACATTGGCCCTAAAGATAGATCATCAGTGTTTAAATTGTGAAAAGAATGTTGATGACATTTTCTTTTCTTTACTCCGCTCTAGACAAGAGAGGTTCATGTAAAACATAAGCTCTGGCCCCTTTCCAATGTTAATGCAATTTACTGCAAAAGTACTCACTTTTTTAATTAAGCTGGAATGCTGCTACTCTTCCTAGGAATGCAAAGCCAACGGGTTACTGACAGAGGGAAGGGCTGATGACGGCAATCTACAATTAACTGAGCAGGGAAAGGCTTTGCTCAGGAGTAAAATTTACTCAAGGAGCAGCTTTGGGTCCCGGCAAGCAGAGAGGCTGTTCAACTGTCTGAGGAGTAATTCTGCAACCTCTTCCCTCTTTGGTGAAGTCACCGTGATCAAGTGGCTGGGATGTGAATTTCATAGGCTGATCTAGTTTCTGAATAAATAAAAGTCTGGAATTTTATTTTTTTTTAAAACTTCAAATGGCTCAAAATGAAGAATCTATACCCCCTCCACATGTGCCCATAGAAAGCTGTTTATGAAAGGAGAGCATAAAATATTTGATCATGGTTTTGATCCAGAACATGCAAACATTTGTCCTCTTGTGCCGGCTTCACCTGGTGGCTTTCATTTTCTTCGACATAAAGACAGGGTGAAGCAAAGTAATAGAAAAATAGAAAACATCTTTGTCGAAAATGAGATTGCAGCTGTGTAACTGGAGCGCACAACCATAAATCAGAATGTCAAATCCAAAGCACATGACTTTTTGCGAGTTCTCCATGTGTGCTATAATGTGATTACAGCCTGGTTACTATTATGATTTAAAACAAAGTCTTTCATGCTAGAAACAAAATGCGGAATGTGAGCAGCCTGGGGGAGAGAGACGGGAGACTTAGCCCTGCCTGTCAGAGGTGGGCTAGAGGGTTTCAAGTGCTTCTCCGTCAGGTGTGAGGGAAGGACTCAACCCCAGCTTTGGCTGCAGTCTCAACATCAGGGACAAATTATCCAGTGCTGCTCAGCTCTCTCTCACAATCCTCAATTAGGGATGGGGTAGGTTTCTGTCTCCCCATGTCGTAGAAAATCCTAAAGCCAAATACACAGATTACAGAAGTCATTCTTTTCTGTCTATCATATAAACAAATGGTCCAGCTGTTATTGCTAAGATTCCAGTTTGAAAACTTGGACTTTCTTGTATAAACTTCAATGTAATGGTATTTAAAGTGTCATAGACAATAAGCATCTAATCCTAGTCAATAAATTGCAGACTAGTTGCATGAGCTTCGAGAGCTGTTAAAGACAGCTGTGCTTTTTTTGTAATTCAAGTCATTTCCAAATTGGGCAGCCCTCCTGGTGTATTTTCAGACAAACACAGTGTGCTCAGAAAATGTGTTGTTTAGAGCAGCACGAGCATGAAGGCAAGGGCGTCACAATCACTCAGAGACAGAGGGGGATCACATTCTCCATTTCTAAGAAGCTCAGGTTGACGAGGGGGAATTGCTGAGATGTCTGTGAAATTAGTAAATGGCCCTGCAGATCTCCCGAGGGAAAAATGTGGCCCCTGTGGAGAAGAAGGGGAATATTCCTATTAACTTCAGTTGAGCCAGCAATATAAATGGGTCCATAGAGACTCCCATTCCTTTCAGAGAGAGGGGAAAGAGGGCAAGCATTTTTAAACTATCACTCAGCTGTTTTGGAGAAACAGCAGCCTGCAAGGCCTGCAAGGAAGAGGATGGTCAAAGTGATATTTTCCAGGAGTCAGCCAGCTGCCGTGCCCCTGAGGAAGGCTGGTTGAAGCCACATGGGCTCCACCAACGTGAGGTGTCTGGGACACATCTCAATGCACATGACTTCTCCTGCTGGGATCAAACACGAGGGGTCAGAACAGGGCTCCCTGGGTAGCGAATTTTGGGATCGCGATCAGGGTTTTGCAGAAAAAGCGGCAACCACCAGCCCCCCTAATCCCTCTTGTTGACCTCAGTAGGAGATCAACGCTTCTGAAGATCAGACAGGTGCTTGCAATAAGCTTTCAGAGCCTCCCCACCAGGCTCAGGGTGGAAACCTTGGCTCAGATGTGTATTTGCGAGGTATTTCAAACGTTACATTTGAAACCAGTTAGCACAGGGTCACTGCCTGGTACCGGCGGTGCCCTGCGGGATTTGGTGGAGTTGAAAGGTGCACTTGCTGCTGGGCTGTCACTCTCCCTCTGTGGCAGCTGCAGTGACAAACATCCAGTCGAGCTGTTTCAAGGGTATTTTTCCACATCTGTGAGCACCAGGCAGATTAATCTATTTCTTTCCCTCCCACCCCCCCTGTAAGTCGTTTTATGGCCATCAGAAGGTTTACACCTGAGGAGCAGCCCTGCCTCCTGCTCCGCGGTGCTCAACATCTGCCCCTCAGCACGGATCAAATATCCCTCTCCTTGTCAGCAGCATGAGTAAAACAGACAACCTGGTGGAGAAAATATAAATCAAAACCCTCCACTGCAGGGCAGGATTTTTCCAGACCTTTTCATGGGGCCAAGTCCCCGGTGCATTCGCCTGGGGTTGCATAAATTCCACTGAGCACCTGCTGCAAGGGCATCCCAACACCAGGCTGGGTTTAAATATGTGGAGGCAATGTGCTTCTCTCCAAACCCATCTCCCTGTGTTGCTCCAGCACTGCGTGGGGAAGGGTCCCAGAATGGGCAGCCAAGCCCCCGTCCTGGAGCTGGGAGCCTTGGGCTCAATTTCCAGCTTGGCCACAGGCTTCCTGTGTGGTCTTGGGCAAATCATACAGTGCATGGCCCGCTCTCAGCTTGCTGATATTTTGAGAGAGCCGTGGTTTGGCAGGTGAACGAGGGGAGAGGAGGGTTTATTATTAGCAATGGTCGAAGCACAAGCGCCGGCTCCGTTGCAGTTTTGCAACTCTCTCGGAGCAGGTTTGGGAGGGGAAGGCTCATCCAAGCTTGCGCACCCCAGGGACTCATCCCTGCCTCGTGTGCAAGTGGCAGCATCTCCGGGAAAGCAACTCTTGCTGCTCCAAGCAGCTGAGAAACCAGCCCACCATCACGTACGTCCTCAGGAATGTGCGCCTGTGTGGGTCTCTCTAGACAACCCTGATTCATCACCTCCAGAGCAATTAATAAAAACTCAGGCTGGCCCTTCCCCAATATATTGAAAATGATTTGCAATTTGAGAGCGAGAGTCAGTGTTGTTTTTCACATGGAATCAGTTTAATTAATCACACTGTTTGAACAGCTGGGTCCACCATGCACTTCTACTCGAGTTCAGCATTCCTAGAAAACTTGTCAAGTATGAATCAAAATAATACCATCTCCCTGCTTCCAGTGATTAATCGTATATCTCTCCTCCTCATTCACACCTAAACATCAGCTAAATCAAAAGCAGCCTCCTTCCCCACCATGGAGTTTGTGGCTACTCGCCAGTCTAGGATAAATTATCTAGAGAAGGCTTTGAAAAGCTGTTGGGTTACCCTCAAACTTTTGTTATCAACGTCTGTTGCAATTTCAAATGTATTTGTAGTCTCTAGGAGCCAGGGACCGCACAGGAAAAGTGCACATTCCAAAATTAAGGATTTGTGGCACAGAATTAAAAAAAAATAAAATTAATTTCTTGCATCTGGAAGTCCAAGTGAGGTATTTGCGGGAGGTCTCCAAAGGGCGTCTGAACAAAGGGTCAGAGTTTGGAAGAATATGGCTCTGATTTCCAGCGAGGAGTCTGGTATGTCCTGCACATTTCTGTTTGCTTAAAACAAGGTTCTGACTGCAGCTTTGCGGCACTCTGCCGGTGCAGATGGTGGATCCTGGTCACCAACACCACGTGTGAGCTGTGAGCTTGGGAGAGCAGGGCTCAGCCATGGAATGGTGGCTCTGCAAAACAGAATGAACATGGAATAGGTAGATTCATGTGGGATTTGTCCCGAATCCGAGGAACTTTTGGTATGTAGGTACAAGTTACAGCCCCAATGGCCCAACCCAGAAAACAACAGATTTTGAGAATGCAAAACAGACACTGCAAGTCTGGCTTTTGGAGGGCAAAGAAGAGCCCTCGAGGCTGTTGGGACTGCCCACCCCAATGGAGTCATAGGATAGCACAGCACAACAACTGTACTCACCAAATCCCCTCTGCAGAAACCTCTCCACAGCCCTGGGAGGGGTTAAGACTCGTTTTCCTCCTGCCATTCCATTGGGCATGAGCCTTGGGAAATCAAAAATGGGGTAGAAATAGCTGAGCCTTCCCCAAGAAACCTCCAAGAGGAGCTAAACAAATGTGGGGCTTCTTTTAAGCAAAGTTGGGATCAAGGAAAGAAGGAGATCAGAGCCAATAAGTAACACCTGGTCCTTTTCAGGGATCACCAGTAGAAAGAGGCTTCCTCTGGGGAGGAAAATGTCCAGAGGAGCCTTTCCTTCAGCACAACAGGAGATGCAAGCAGGGAAGTGAGGTTTGGAGACATTGCTTTGATGCCTCCTTCTGGTCCCGTCATCTCCACACTACAGGAGAAAGGTATCAGGCCTGGAGATGGCCTTGATCACCTCAGAGGACACTCAATCCACCTGTGCTCCACGAAGAAGTACCCCATGGAGGTACTTGAGCTGCCTTCAAGTGACAAGGTGCTGCCTAGAAGGAGCAAATACTGTTCTGGTCACAGTGTTACAGGGCCAGTACAGGGCAATGAGCCCAGTCCCAGGCAGCACAGTGACATTCAGGGATGGACAGGTGAACAGAGAAGTTTGAGGCTGCTCTCCCACCCTCCCCTCACAGCATTCTGCTTTGACATTAGTGCCATTCCACCCATCCATTCCCCACGAGTGAGTCCTTTCCATGTACTTCCATGGGAAACACCATAAAATACGAGTAGACAGGGATGAGGAGAAGCTTTGTCCTGCCAGGATGGCTGTGGAAGGCCTGATGGGAACCCATCAATCCACCCTGTCACCAGGGGTGCCAATTAACCAGAGTAAAGTGCCTTTGGGAGATAAGCAAATCCAATCGTTGACCTTCTGAGGACTGAGCGATAGCAGGACAAGTCCTTAACTTGACAGCTGAGCAGGCAGCACATGACGTGTCCCTGTTGCTGGAGGCTTTTCCCAGAGGTTCCCTGTCTGCTTTTTAATCCCGTGGTCCTGTATTTTGGTGGCGATTTTGCGGATTCTTTAAGAGAGGAAAAGGGCGGGTGTCATTTTCTCGGGATCGTCGTGTTTTTCCATCCCCGCCGTCCTCTGACCCAGCTGCCAGAGCCCTGCCACGACTTCTGGCAGAGCAGATGTCCTCAAGAGTGACATGCAAGTGTGTCTGCCAGAGGACGTGTGTCAGAGAGCCTGCCAGGGGTTTGTCCTTAAATGTGCTGGTGGTGACATCCCCTGCTCTGCTGAGAACGTATAAAACACCAGACTGCTGCAAAAGTCAGCCCTCAGAATGAATCACACCTCACTGTCCCACTCAGAGAGTTCAGGCAGGCTTGGATTGCTCTGCAAACCCTTCAGGAATTCCCTACCCTCCCTTCAGCTGCCTGGGGTCACACATGGCAGCGAAGGGAGGGAATAACCTTTCCCTGCATCCATCGTTGACAGGAAAAGCCATCCTGAAGGTATCTTGCAGCAAACCCAAGGAACATCCTAACAGGCAGGATAAAAAAATCAGGATGGGAGTACCTGGAGAGGATGTGGTGTCTCCATCACCAAGTTGAGCTGGCTCTGCCATAGGGCAGGAGGATGGAGGAGGAGACCTCTGGAGTGCTCCCAGCCCTGGGACCCACACATCTGTGCATTCAAAAGATGTGATGATGAAATGATTTTGCTGCTCCCTCAGGCTTCTCAGCCACAAATTCCCCTCATCAGATCCCACTTCTTATATATGATTCTGGCAAGAAAATGCATACTTTGAAAAAAAAAATTAAAAGGAAAAAAAAAAAAGAAATAGAAAAGAAAAACCCTGGGTTTGCTCTCCATAATGATACCAGATATCCTGCCAACAAAAATACAAACCCTGAAATGGATCTAGTTCTTTTCCCACATTTTTCTAAATATAAGGACTGAATAGCAGCTCCAAGCTCTCACTTGGAAGGAAAGCTGCAGCCCAGGGCTGGGATTTAGCTCAGCAGGGGGATGATTGCCTCCAGCAGTGCCTCAGGATTGCATCCCGGATGGGGGGGTTTCCCGGGAAGCTGAGCTGCTCCATCGGGGCTGAAGCACGTGGGCAACTGTGGAGGGCCAGCCCAGGCTTCCGGCAACACCTTCTGCTGCATCCAAGCTAGAGAGAGACTTTTGTTGGGATAACAAATGGAGCAAGAGAAGCCAGGAGCTGGGATCCTTGTCTGGGTGGACTGGGGCACTGAGGGGATTTGCAGCAAGGTGAGCAACCACTGCTGATCCATCCTTGAGGTCTTCCCACCTGGCTGTATTTTGATCTAGAGGTGCCAACCTGCACCCTTATTAATTTTCTCCAAAAGAGTAACAGACAACTCTAAATCAGCAGTGAAGGAACCAGTGCTACTTCTAGTTTCCCACTTCTTGGTTTACAACAAAAATTAAAATTTAATTAAAAAAAAAATTCAAGATAAATTAAAAATACAACCTTGATATCAGAAGTGGGGGTGTTTTGTTTGTTTGGTTGGTTTTTTTGGTTTTGTTTTGTTTTGTTTTCTTTTGTTTTTTTCATCAGTGCACATATAGTTCCCACCCCTCAGGTCTTGCCATAGGGTCCAGGATGAAAACCACAAGGATTACAGCCCAGCCTTGCACAGGTATCAGAAGAATAGAAATGTCCTGGTGAGTTCAGCAGCAGTTGGGCCCAATGCAAATCAGTGAATGCTGTATGAGGCATGGGTATATTTGTTTCTGATTTCTTCATCTCTCTCTGGATGCTGTGGAATTGCTTCTGCCCTGCCTGGGATTCCAGGGCAGGGATACCACTCAGAGAAAGAACAGGGATACCACTCAGAGAAAGAACAGCTGAACCTGGGAGCATCACAGGAAAATTAAAGGCCAGGTGGGGAATCTACTGAAATGAGAAGCCTTCTTAGTGGCTTGGAGTCACCGTTAAAATCTGAATATTTTTGTCTTTTCAGCTGGACTCTCCTGTGGACTGCAAGGCTGGGTTTTCTTCCACTCACAATTTAATAATCAGATCCTTTTCAGGTTTTTTTCCAGGTCTTGGACTGCATTAGATTTACAGGACCATCCACCACCTCCCCTTCAGGTGGTTCCATGGAGTATTTTTGCTCCTTTCACTCTCTCTTTTGCCTTGGCAAGAGCAGGGGAGGTAGGAGGTGCCAATGGAAACACAGAACATACAACCCCCAGCTTCTGGCCCTGGGGGAGAGGGGTGCTCTGAGGAATCCTGAAGGAATGCTGGAGGTGGGAGTGAGCAACACCTGGGGACACTGCTGGACCTTCCCCTGACCCAGTGCCACCTTCCCAACAGCTTCCTCAAGCCACACTTGTCAAACAAAGTATCCATTAAAAGAAATTACCTATTTTCCAAATGACCTTTTGGAAAAGATCACCATTTTGGAATCAGTGTTGGTTTTTTGGGTTTTTCTCAATAAGGACATTGGAAAGTGCTGATTTTTATTTTTTTCTCTCAATTTTCATTTTTTCCTCTCATTCTCTCTCTCTTTATTTTTATTTTTTCTTTTCCATTTCCAAAGTCTGAATCCTCTGGTCCTCCCATTAAATGAAAATGTTCCTTTGAGTGGGAAGCTGCAGGGATGTGTCTGGGTGAAACCTCCTAGGGATGTCTGGCCCTGAGTTTGGTGGGAACAGGCATTCATTCACTCAGAGCAGACTTTTTTTGTGTGGCAGTCTCTGAACAGTCCCGGGTATCTGCCTGCACTGTTTCAAATGTAAGTCATTCAAAACATTCCCTGTGTTTTTTTCCTCATAAAACTGCTGAGGTACATCCTGTACAGTGAACAAATTACTCAGCTTTAAGCAGATATTTATGCTAATTATCCATGGGAAACTCTTTCTGCCATTGTAGTTTTTCATCTGCTGGCATAATATTCCAAAGGTTTTATGTGGCGTTAACTATCAGCAGTAAAATCCCCCGAAAGTAACATGAGAAGGAATAATCTGCTCTGTGCACATTTATTTTCTTTAAATGTTCTTGATTTACCATCTATGAGATGAAAGTGTTTACACTCAGCACTTCCTCCCCATCACTGCAGCAGCCTCCTCTCCCTGCCTGCTCTTGCTCCAGTTTATTTACCAAAGAATATTCATATTTTGTAAATCCCAGGTATTTATTCCCTTGATTATTTTGGCATGGTGCATTTTGAGGATGCTTGCTTTGTTTTAAGCGAATCTTTTTTTTTTTTTTTTTCTGCCTTTGAAAAGCAGAGCACTAGTAAAAACAAAGGCAACAGCAATATTTGTTAATGTAAGTCCACGGTCCTAAAATATTTATTCTTTTTTCATATGAAGAAGATTAAATGCTTGCAAAATTCTACAGACACATGCACATATTTGACCCAGAAGGATGTCTCTTGGGATTTGTAACAGCAAATGTGTGTTGAACAAAACGTCTTGGCCCTGTACAAACTTACTTTGTGTTCTGAAAGCCAAAAACTTCATTTTAGCATGACCTTAGAAGAATAGTGATACTTTTAGTATTTCCTGGTATTTGGTGCAAGGAATGTTTTTATTTGAATGCAGATGTCATTTGGTTTACAGGAAGGATTTGGTAACATGTCCATGCCAGTACTGCACTTATCCCAAATTTCCTGCTATGGAGGAAGAACATATGTCAAAGCTCACTGTTTGTTAAATTGAAAAGATTCAGTACACCAGAAGCTTCTCTTCTAAACATTGTGACTTTGTGCAATTTACAGAATGTTCTATCTCCATTAAACAATAAACCCTTGACCCCTGGAGCTGGCTTTCAGGATCCTGCTATTTGAGAAGGTAGACATAATGGATGGCAATAATAAATGAAAAGTTCAAGAGGTTAAGAAAAACTGTTTAATTATTTCTCTAGAGCGTGGGCTGCAGAAGAATTGCATATCTGCCTTCTCTCCTGCAGGAACCCTGCAAGGAATGACTGGGGCAGTGCAGCTTGGGCAGGGGATAAAGCAGGTTGCTGGCCCTCAGCTGTGTTTATGAACAAACAGTCTCTGGATACTCTTCCATCTCTGAACCTTTCAGCTTTCTGTGAGTTAACTCCCTGCCAGCAGCGAGCCTGTGCCAGCCCCACAAACCTCAGCATCTGTTTTGCAAGGCTCTTTTATTTGTTAGCATGTGAAAGCTATTGCTCATGTGTGCTTCCCAGCTGTGGTGTGCTTGGGCTTGGTATCTTTAAAGAAATCTTTGCTTTATTCTCTTGCTGAAGCCAGACACACACAAAGCAGAGAGTTCTCCCCTCCCTGCATGAGCCAGTAATGCAACCTCTGCTGACAGGTCACCTTTCCCTGCCTTTCCTCTATGCAAACCCAGGACAAACTTAATGACAAGAAAACCAGGAGGCTTTTCCTTCCTTCCCTTGAACTGGCAGCTCTCCTTTTTACACTCCTGTTTGGTTTCTGTCACAGCACTTGCTGCATTTAATTACCACGGGTTGTATCATGGGACTGAGAGCCCTGAGCTAAAATCATCATCCTCTAGTTATGCAAGTCACTGTACAAACACCCAGCCAGGGAAAGGCTGCTCCAAAAACATCCACGGCAGGGCAAGGGATGAGGGAGACACAGGGATCAGGAGTCATCACATCCAAGCTCAAGCACATCCAAGGCAGAGCCTCAGATAAGATCCTGCTCAAGGTCTGGCCCGTGGCCACCTGCTGGTGAACATTTCCTTCTCTTGGACACACAGAATCATGGAATGGTTTAGTTTGGAAAGGACCTTAAAGCTCACCTAATTCTAACCCCCTGCCACGGGCAGGGACAACTTCCATTATCCCAGGTTGCTCCAAGCCTCATCCAGCCTTGCCTGGAACACTTCTAGGGATGGGGCAGACACATCTTCTCTGTGCAACCTGTGCCAGGGCCTCACCACCCACATAGGGGAGAATTTTTTTCTTTTTTGTGGCATCTCTTGGGAGGCCTTCCATGTATATGGAGTGTGACAGGACACAGGTGTGGGTTGGAAGCAGTGGTGGGGTCACTCAAGGAGTTGGAGTGTCTCTCTCACTGGGACACAGCCCTGCACTGCAATGGGAACAGCCCAGTGAATCTCCACCATCTGATTCCCAGGGCAAATGCTCTGCTTTGGGATCACAGCTTGCCATGAAGGACCTGGTTACTGGCAGGCTTGGCAATGCTGCTTTAACTCTTTGAACTCAATGACCCTGAAGGTCCTTTTCCAACCCAAATGAATCTATGACCCATGTTTGGCCTCCTTTTTTATGTCTTGCACATATCAAGGCTTCCTCTGAGGGTGCTTTGGGAAAGGAAATTCATCATTTAATGCTGAGGCCAGGAGATGGAGTAGACCATCCTTTGGGGTAAATCAGCTTGTACATGTGACCTCCAAGACTCTAGATCAGTGTTTTAGAATGTTGGCCAAAGGCTTTTTATGACTATTTTATGACAGATTTTTAAAGGGTTTTAATAGCTTCTCACACTCACTTTCTTTGTCTAAGTGCCTTGATCTGCAGCTTATACCACCAGGAGTGGTTTTCCCAAGATGGGCCTGATGTAAGGAGAATGGCTTGACTTTGTTCTTTCTAAATAACCCCCTTTAAATCAGCTTTCCCTTTCTGCCTACTGTGTGGGATATGAAAGCATCCCAAACACAATCCCTCTGGTCTCCCCACAGCTCCGTCAGGCGGGTGGGAAACGCGACGTCACTTTGTGACCCTGGTGGGACCCTCTCTGTTTAAATAAACAGCCCAGGTTTCATGTAATGTTACACCCCATCATGAGCCTGCAACAATAACAGAGCAGGAACCACTCATGTGGCTCCTCTGGGATGGATCAACAAGCAGAAGGGGTGTTGGGCACTGGTGGCTCCTGCTGCAGGTTGGATGGGATGTGTCCCCAGGCTGCCACCAGATGGGCAAAAGGGCTTTCCATGGCCACCACCTGACAAGCACCAAATAAAAATGCTTTGGGTGGAAGATTCTTCAGGCTCAAAGTAGGTTCTAAGCAAAAGTACATGTGAGCATTGTTTCCAAGCACAGATTTAGAGGTTAAAGGGTCCAATGCTTACCATTGCTAAGGCAATGGGGGGGGGGGGGGGTCATCCCTAAAAAATGGGTTTGCAAGCCCCCTCTTTTGCACTCCTGACATTGTGATGCAGCCTCCTGCCCAGGTTTGGTTTCTTTCCACAAGGGATTTAGGTCCATCAGCCATAGTGACAGAAGTCAGCCAAGGCCTGCAGGTGATGAGAAAAAAAAAAAAGTCCAGAGAGTGGGAACACAATTTGTTTGTGGGAAATGGGAACTCATCCTGACAGAATCTCCAAAGCAGAAGGATTTCTCCTCTCTGTCCCAGTCCTGGAGTACGTGACATTTTCCTCACATTGGCTACTTCTACAACAAGAAAACCGTGGGATTTTGAGGTCAGTCTTCCTTGGTAAATTCCCCATCAGCTAATGACTAAAATAACGATTCCCCACCCTGTCCCCTCCCTTCCCCTCGTGGGTGTGGTGGGAGAACAGTCTCATTTCCACTCAAGAAGGTGTAAGGAGGAGCTTTGGCTCCTGGTAAAAGCTGTCCCCACTTGACCTGGCTGCCAGTGGTATCTGTCCCTTTGGCCCAGGGAGGTTCAAGGAGACCGAATGGGATCATGACCAGGTCCCTCCCTTGGATGCTGCTGGCCACACAACCTGGCAAACCTCATGCTGGGAAGCCTTCACTGCATTCACCTCTGGGCACACTGAGTGCCTCTTGGCTCCAGGCCACCGGGACAGCTCCACATCCAACCGGAATCCCGGCAGCTCCCGTGCAACCACAGCACAGAGCAGGCTTTGGGCCACGTTCAAACCACTCACAGCAGCCCCAGTGAGAGATTCAGGCACTTGGACTTGCAGATGGTTCAGGGTTTTTCCACCTTTCCCTGTGGGTGTTGTTCCCCATGTCATTATTGCTCCTCTCTGGAGTGCCTTCAAGTGCTGCCATTTTTCTGGAGCTAAATGCGACCAATATCATGTGAGGTTCCCCTTCTACCTGAACACAAAACCTCAGCCCAAAACAATTGTTTGTTTCTCATTGCAGTGTCACCAACTGCAGGCTCTCTGTCCCCAGAGTTCCTCAGGCAGCTTTCCTCTCACCACAGGCTGAGAGGTACAAGCAAAACCAACACAGGAGCCAGAGAAAACCCTGAAGACACCAGTCCATCCTGAAAGAAAATGGAATATGTGCAGCCTCCTCTCAGGAGATTTTGGTTTTACTTTCCTTTGGGGGAGGACACCTTACAGCACACAAGACACATGGCTAAAGTGGGATATGAAAGAACCCCAGGGTTTATTATTTTTCTTCCCATCATGTGTCAGCAATGATGTCTCACTTCTTAAAAGCCACCCTTCATCCCAGCCAGGACAGGTACAGACCCACCATCACCTTGGGTTTCTCTTTTAGAGCCACTCAAGCACCACTGAGGGTCCCAGTTTCTGAGAAATAGGTGACACCACATCTTGGCAATTTGGTGATGGACAAAACCAACCATAATGGCAAGTTTTCTGCTCCTGGTCCTTCATCCAGAGGAGATTAGCACTGCTGGACACCCCCCTCCCCTGGAAATGTCCCTCAGCATCTTTGCACAGCAGCATCAGGAGGGAGTTCCTCAGCTCTGCCAGAGGAGCAAGGGGAACCTCTTACAAACCTCTTAGGGACACCCTGGCCAGGGGAAAGCCAACAAAAATAATGACTCACTTGACCCCTCACAAGACAGCCAGCACCCAAAAGTTTTCCACACAGTGTTAAAAACACCATGCACTGGCCTCGAATCGTGCCGGCCATGCCAGACACCAACCTGTTTATGTGGAAAACTTTATGCACCCAAAGCATGAAGTTTTTCAGCATAATGTGTTGGGTGGATCAAGGTTTCCATGTGCTCCAGTGCTGTCAAAAAGCAGTGTCTTGGCCAACATGGGACGGTGCAAGGAGGGCACAGAAAGTTTGAGTCTTCAGGAACTCATTTGCAGCAGCTCCCTCATTCCTTAGGCACTCAGAGACCTCTCACCTCCTGCCCTTAAATGCACAGAGTGCAGGCTGAAGCCAGCTCTGCAGGATGAAAGAAAAGCCCCATCCCTGCACTGCTTTGCAGCTGTGCCCTGGGGGAGGGCCTGGACCCTAACAGCTGAAATTGGTGGGATGGTGGATACAAAATGTGACAAAATAGAGAGTGGGCTTAGTAAAACAGTGCAAGAAGCAGGGCCTAGAAACAGAAGAGCAGATGATAAGAAAGCCTTGTTTGGAAAGAAGCTGTGTGGACTCACACAGTGACTCCTGGGGTGGCCTGTGCAGGGCTGAGAGTTGGACTCAATGATCCTTGTGGGTCCCTTCCAACTCAGAATATTCTGTGGTTCTGTGACTCTGCACAAAATGCTTGTGGCAAAAGGTGAAGTGCAAAAATCCTCTCCCAGGAAAACTGCCTTTGTGCAGGAGCAGTGTCAGGACTAGTGCTGGCTGGCCTTAATCTAGGATGAGGGACTTGACTAAAAAAATGGGGGAGGTACCTGGGCAAAGGCAGCAGCACTCCCAGATGCTTTGGAGCCCATAAATGAGACATGGTGCAACCTCCCAGCCAGGTTTTGGGCAAAGCTCTTGCATGTCCTGATCCCAAAGTTCAGTCTTTTGTGCTGCTATTGGAACACTTGCCCCATGTTCCACCTCCTGAAAGTGTGGAGAACAGAGCATTTTTCCTTCAGCCACGGAAATGCAACACTGCTCATGCCGGGAAGGATTTGGCAGGTTTGGAACTCAGGGTCAGAACTGAAGTCAGATCAGTTTGCTCAGAGTTTATTTAGTCACATCTAGAAAACCTCCAGTTTTTCACACTCCAAATTCCTGACTGGTTTTAAGTCCCCTTATGAACTTCCCAGGCTGAACAAGATCTGATCCTTCTGCACCTCCTTGTAGGACCATCCAGCCCATCATGGTGGCCATCTGCTAAACTCAGTCCAGTTTATTGGCATTTTGTTTGTGCTAGGGACACAAACCTGGACACTGCATCCCAGAAAAGATTTAACGGTCCCTAGGAAATGGGAATAGTCACAGCCTCTCATCTGCTTGCTGTGCTCCTGCTCTACATTTCTCACATGTCACAATTTGCTATGGGTGTCTCAGCAAGCAGTTAGAAAAGCTCCTGGTTGGAATAATTTCCAATTGCAGAATGCAGTTGCATTTCTCAAACCAAGAGCAAGAAAACATCAAAAAGCGATAATCAAAAGCGACGTCGTTTGACTGAAAAATACACAACCCAATTATTACAAATCCTGGCGATGATTTCTCTTGCTTCTTCCCTGGAGAAGCCACACTGCCAAGGGCTGGGTGTCCTGGGGACAGCCACTCTGAGGCAATGCCATTCTCCCTTGCTGAGTTCTGCTCTTGGACACTGATGAGTTGAACTCTGAGTTGATCGAGGTCCCGGGACTGCAGCGGTGAGTGACAGCTTTGTTAAGCTGTGATTGATGACTTTGCTACCAAATTCTGATTAATGTTTCCTCCCAAAGCCTCCTTGCCCTCACAATATGCTGTCCATTAGCCCCTGCCAATATCTGCCTGGAATAACCTCCTGGCTGTGATGGGCGTTGTGTGATTATGGTTATCTAAACGTGTGAATAATTGGGAGGTTATGCCATATTACATGCTTCATCAAGTCCTCTATTCCAGTTTCAGGGAAGCATTTGAAGTTCAACACTATGTCTCAATTATGCCTGCATTTCTGGCAAGGGGAAAAAAAAAAAAAAAGTCCCATTAACGAAGCTGTCAAAAACACATTCTGCTTTAAATTTCCTGGGACAATTGGACAATGAAACTTGCTCACTCAGTAAAGAGCTGCTTTCTCCTCACAACATTAACAGGCTCTTGGATTTATTGGATTTCTTTCTTGCTTGGGCTCTGAAATGAGATCTTGATAACAAGGAGTTGCACAGTAAATGAGTAAGCTCTGTAAACAATAAATTCTGTGATGAAACGTTTTTCTCCAGACAGTCTATATGGAAAGCAATGCTCTTCTGGTGGGTTATGGAATGAGTTTGCACTGTGGTGATATTTGTAAATTATAAAATAAATAAAATAGGTCTGTTGTTGCAGTGCTGGGACAATATTGTTACTGAAAGCAAGACTTTATTCTCACATATGCTCTGGAAGGTATGGGTCTGGCCTGGGACTGCCCCAGGCAGCTTTACACTTCAGGATTTTTATGGGGAACAAACTTATCAATATTCTGACAAGTTCCTTTGAAATTTCAGGAGCAAAGAGAAAAGTGCTATTGTAGAGTTACAGATGTCAATGTTGGGCCCTGTCACAGGCCCTCCAAAGCAGAGCTGGGCTTCTAACTGGGAAGCCAGACCTGCAGTTGTTTTTCCTCCCAGTGCTGACATTCTGTGTGCTGGCACCACATTCTGCCAGGACAAGAGAGACCAGTACAGGATGAGTTCAGTGTGAGCAGACACAGGTCAAGGGGTGGCTGGAAAAGTCCAAGAGGTGTTCAAGGAGAGGTAGGACAATAGCAATATCCATCAGCTTTGCAGCTTGTTCTGCCACTATTCCCAGTGTCAGACTGGTTTGGGACTGGGGAGTCACCATTCAACTTTTTGCAGTGGAGCTAAGTGAAATCATCAGAAAAAAACTTTTTTTTTTTTTTTCTCAAAGACAGCATGAAGAACTTTTTCTCTGCACATTTTCTCCATGGAGTGGAGGCCACCTGCACCTCAGCTTCCTGGTCAGTTGTGTTTGTGTGGAGAGGAAGGATTTGTGCTCCATCACAACAGAGACCAAGCAGGGACCTGCCTCATTCAGGGGCTGTCCAAGGTAACACAGGGCACTCAGTGGTGCCAGAGCAGGGGTGGGGATTGAGCTTTATTCTCAGGGTGTGCTGAGCAGGGACCACCAGCTGTGGCAGCTCCTGGAGGGATGGCTGTGCAGTAAGGTCACTTTGTCAGATGATGACAGAGCCAGCCCCACACCTCTGCTTGCCCCATGTGTCACTCATGGTGCCTGGATTGGCATGACCAGGGACATCTCCTCACAGCTGTGCTTTCCTTGTGGTGGGAAAGCACCTGGCAGGTTCAATGACAAAGCTACACATCCACAGAATCACCTTTAATAGGGACAGTAGCCACGTAGATTGCAGCTCTTCTCCACCTTCCCCCCTCTTTGGGTCCTTCTCTTTCTCTCGTGGGGTGCTCCATGCTGCAAATCCCACAGGGAACATCCCCTCCCCAGCAAGGGACTGGCCAAGCTGAGTTCATAGTGCCTCTTTCCATGCAACAATAGTAGGAAAGATGAGGCAGTCAAAGGCTGCAGGAAAATCTCAGCAAGGTGAATGCATGCAGACAGACCAAATGTGTTTATATTTTCCGAAATATTGCAAAATACATCCAGCCTTGGCCTACAGTGAAAGCACAAGCAGTAGAGGAATCTAAAGCATGCAGATGCATTGCATACCAGCATGGAAAAGTGACAGCAAGACAGGGCCAAAGCAGGCCAACCACACTCCCTTGGGAGTCTAGGAAATAAGTGAATCAAACAGGGCTTGGGGCTAAAACAGGCCAAAAAAAAAAAAAAGGATCCCTTTAGGAGTCCAGGAAATAAAATGAATCAAAGTGTGTTTGGGGCTGTTACAGGCCAACCACAATCCCTCTGGAGTCCAGAAAATGAGTTTAAGTATTGTCCAGGCCAAGACAGGCAATTAAGCTTCCCCCCACAGGGACAAGTCAGTTGTGAACAGCAGAGAGTGGGGCCATTCTGCCTTGCCATGGTCAGGACCCCTGAGCACAGGGCAGCAGTCTCCTCACAAGTTTCCTTTGGGAAGCCCCAGAGGCCCAGGATGCACATCTTGAGCTCTGGGATGGAGTCACCTCCTGGCCAGGACCATCCCTCCTTAAATTCTCTTTGACTTTCACATCCCTTTAATCATAGAATCTCAGAATCACTGAGGTTGGAAAAGACCTCCAGGATCAGCGAGTTCCAACCTGTGACTCATTCCCGTCCCACCACCAGCCCAGAGCATTGACTGCCACATCCAGGCATTCCTTGGACACCTCCAGGGATGGGGACTCCATCCTGGACCTCACTGGGCAGCTCCTCCCAACAACACTTTCCATGAAAAAATTCTTCCTGATGTCCAACCTGACGTCCTCCCTGGGACAACTTGAAGCCGTTTCCCCTTGTCCTGTCCCTGTTCCCTGGGGGCAGAGCCTGACCCCTCTGGCTGTCCCCTCCTGTCAGGAGCTGTGCAGAGCCACAAGGTTCCCCCTGAGCCTCCTTTTCTCCAGGCTCAGCCCCTTTCCCAGCTCCCTCCGCCCCTCCTGGGGCTCCAGACCCTTCCCAGCTCCATTCCTTTCTCTGGACCAGGTCCAGCCTCTCCAAGTCCCCTTGCACCGAGGAGCCCAGAACAGGGCACAGCCCTTGGTGGCATCAGCAGTGCCCAGCACAGAGGGACAATCACTTCCCTGATCCTGTGGCCACATTATTCCTGATCCAGGCCAGGTGCCCTTGGCCTTCTTGCCCACCTGGGCACACACTGGGCTCACATTCAGCTGCTCCTCTGCAATCTCCCTGGATTTCCCTGGAGGTCCAGCTGCACATGGCCAGGTCAAGAGCTGTCCTGGCCTCTCTCTGCTCATGAACGTCATGCCTGTGGCACTGCTAAGTGTCCTCATGGATGTGTTTGCATCAGCACTGGCCACATTTGCATCAGCCTTGCCCAGATTCGTGGTGGTGTTGGCCGTGTTTGTGGCAAAGATGATTCATGAACTTCAAAATGGATCAGGAATAAGTTTCTTCCACTGTTCTAGGCTGACAGGTGGGTCTGGGCCCACAGATGCTAGGTGAGAAGCATAGTCTGCATTTGGGCATCTCCACATGAGGATTTTTTAATTTCTTTCTTTTTGGCAAATAGTCACAAATCAGGGGAGGCCTCAGCACCTTCTCCCTGAGGCTGTCACTGCTGTCAGTGAGGGGGCACAGGGAGAGCAGAACTGGTGGTTGCTCCATTTTATCCCTGAAGCAAACGGTGGGTAAATGGGGAATAAATCAGAGGAGGTACTGACAGTCCACAGTCAGCCCAGGGATTTACTGCTGCAGGAGGTTTATTAATAAAGCTGTGGTCGTTGCAGGCTGGTCAGTGATGGGTTGTGGGATAATTTAATGATCAGCAAAGACAGAAAGCTGAGGTAAGGATAACTGTGGTGTCCACATTAGCAGTGCTCCTTCTCTGTGCTGTCTTAGCTCCCTCAGAAGGGGCAGCCAGAGATGAAGTAAATCATGGTGCCAGAGGTGAAGTAAATCTGCTGTCCCTGTCCTGTGCCCCTCCATTAAGGCAAATTGCTCTTCACTTACTCACCAGCACCCACCTGAGGATTGCAGGGAGTCAATTGTCCCCTCAGGCTGGAGAACAGAGGGGGACCATGGGGGTCCATGAGGACAAACACCACAGAGGGACAGAGGGCACTGGCACAGAGCTGCATCTCTGGAGGCTGCAGTGTAGAGAGACAAACATCACCAGCCAATATCTAAAATGAGATTTTTTTAAGTAAATGACCTTGATTGGGTCATTTACTTTAAAAATCACCCCTGAAGGCCATAAACAGTGTCATGAGGAGACTACCACGAGGCACCTGTTGCTGAGAATGCTGCTATCACTCATGGCACTTTTGGTGACCTTCAGAGAAAACAGAATTCTTGGCTTCCTGACACCCTTTACCTTCTTAATACAAACGGAGATCTCAAAGTTGGCACCACTGGGGTTTCTCTCAGCCTTTTAGATTTGGGTCAAATTGCTATTGAGCAGGGGAATTTCTGTCGTAGGTGGCAGAGATTGAGGCAGCAGCACAAGTGTCCACTCTGTCCACAACCCAGTTTATTGGTGTGTCTTTTCCTGATGGACACACTGAAAAAAAGTGCAGAAGTCATCACCTTCCCTTTTTTTGTGATGCTGCAGTAAGTGAACTGATTTGGAGCAACACAGCCTGTTAAAATAAATTACTGGAATTAAACTGAATTTCCTGGATTAAAAAAAGCAAACCCATTGAATCCAGCAAAATCACTGCAAATTCCTTCTTATTTGGTTAAGTGGTGGATACTCCCCAAAGTCTTCCCGAGGAAAGTCAAAAACCATGTGTGTCTTGTAATTAGATCTAAATGATTATGAAATTTTGGGAAATTGGTGTTTATGACACCTGCTGAGGTGAACTTCCTCCTCCTGCTGAGAGATGACAATGCAGGAAAAAAACCAAACCTAACTTGTCTGACCTCCCTCTGACCTACGACAAAATCACTCAAGACAATTTAACTTGAAAAAGTGATGGGCTCCCAGTTGTTTGTTGAACTGAAAAAAAAAATCCCTTTCACTTCCAAGTACTAATTTTCATTATTTTGCATCTTTCTTCAGGAGAAAATCCAGAGTTATTTTGAAACCACAGGTGATATGACCCATTAAAGCTGGGATTTAAGCATTGGTTTTATGCAGCAGATGGATAAACTATCAGTCACTCGCCTGTAGGTGGAAAAATCTTTGCTTAAGCCATTAACACTCCCCAGTGTAATACTACCTGTGTTCAGCAAAGGGAAATCTGTTTTCTTACTGTGATTTGATATTGGGAAATAACAGGAGGAGATAAGCTTTATAACAGCACTGGAAACGTGTCTGTGGTAAGAAATGAGCCACGCAGCAAAACCACCTTTGGCATGAGCCTGGCTCTTCCACAGGGGGCAAGACAGCCCTGGCACAGGCTACAGACAGAAAGGACAAGAGAAGAAGAGAATTCCCCCTCATCCTGTGAGCTCCCAACGTCCCTCCTGCCACGTGGAGGAGTGTCCCAGTGACAGCAGTGATGGAATTTCGGCAGCAGCTCCCGCGGAGCACCCGCAGGTGCTCTCCCGTGTCGCTGCAAAGAGCTCAGCTCCACAGCACTAACCCTGTCCTCAGCTGCTCCCGCTCGTTTCCGCACGCTCCAGAGTGGCCAGATCCAAGAGGGGGATGCCTTCCAAGGCGAGGAAGCACAGATGTTGGGAAATCCAGGAAGGAGGCTCATCTAGAGGATTTAAATCTGTAGCTGCTGAAGTGCGTGGCTTCTCGGTGGAAACTTGTGCCTCTGACAGGCCCCATCCCACAGTCACTGGAGGCGGTGGGAAGGTGTCCCTGGAGTCAGGTGAGGTTAAGCTGCACTTGCAGAATTTGGTGTTTATGCTCCTTTGAAATGCAGGTACTTAAAAAGCCATTGCCCACCCATCCATCACAGGGCACTTGACTTCCTCATTTTCCCCGAGTTACTGGTTTTCCATGATCCAAACACGTGCCTGTTTCAATGCTACTGGCTGATCTCTCTGTTCCTTGCTGGAAGGGATCTCTGTCTAGCAACTAAGAGAAGGTTGAAGGCTGTGTGTTTGTGTTCAGTTTATTGTACCTTTTTTTTTCCCCGTGGTTCTCTCTGTGGTGGTTCCCAAAGTCTCACATGTGGATGCAAACAGCAAAAGTTTTCATTAAGGATGATGATGATGATAAATTTGGCCAAGGTTTCAATCCTTCCCACTGTATGAAATCCAGTGTAGCGCTGTCCTGGATATTTTGTATGCTAAGTGGTCATTGGGTATTTTCTATCTCATTCCCAAGAAATGTAGTGTTCCTTTTTTCCTCTTCCATGCCATGGGGAGGGAAGTACACATAGCAACACCATTATTGTCCCTTGCCTCTCGACACATCTGCAGCAAAGACTGCAGAGGCCTAGAACAGCTTCCTAAAGCACCAGGAAGGGATTTAAAACATAATCCCATCCACAGATTTAATAAGATCCTTCTTCAAACTCAAGAGGAGCCTTGTTCTGGTCCCTACCAATGCTGGTGACTCCAGCCCACCACTGAGCATGGTGAATGCCTGGGTCCTACAGGACTTCCAGGGCTTCACAGCTCAAGGAATAACCCAGCTCAGATATGCCAATGCTCTGTGTGATTAAACTCTCTTACTGCTCACCAAGCACTGGTAAAGATGGATTTACACTAACAGGTACCTTTTCTCCTAAATGAGAGTGTACTCTTGCATTCCTTTTCTTTCCCTTTCCTCTTTTGCACTTTTTCAACCCCGAAGGCCAAATCCACAACAGACATAAGTCAGATGTGCAAAGTCCAGACCAGTTTGTCCCAGATGAAGATCCTTGAGAGACCTTTAAGATCTCTGCATCTCATTTATGCAGGTCCTCAAAGTTCCTGACACAAGAACATTTTCCCAGCCCTTTTTTTGTGGAAGCCAGGTGAATCCTGCCTTTGTTTTTGCAAGCAGTCTGTCTCCACCATCCTTTTCCCTGATGCCACAAGTTGTTTAAAAGGTGGCTGTAGAGAACACCCTGACTCTCATCTCAGTGTGACTTCCATGCTGTGCTTTTTGGTGGCTTTTCCTGAAACACTCTACAAGTGTGAAGCCTTTTCTCTATTTCCCCACTTTCCTCTTTTCTTCCTCTGCTCCTGTTTTCAATCACGGACTGCCCAGGCAGCGTAGTGGTCAGGCTTAAAGACTTGCTAGAACTGGATTCAAGATTTATGAGAACTAGATGTAACCAGGCCTCTCCCAGAGGTTTGGGAAGAACAGCTGGAGTCTGGCACTTTCCATCATGACAAGGACTATTAAAAACTAAGAGTTGAACTGCAAAAACCAGGGGGGAGGGCGGGGGGAAGAAAAAATGTTTAGGCTTAAAACGCAAAACAAGCGCCTGCAGTATCCAGCCCGTCTGCACAGGGGCCAATTCTGACAGCAAACGCCTTTCGCAGCTGCCGAGACTTGGGCTTATTTTAGAAACCACTTTAGAAACAAGAGGTTAAAAGAAGAGAGGGAGGGAAGGAGGGAAGGAGGGAGGGAGGCCGGGAGCTGTCTGTGCGCGATGCCGGGATGCAGAGCCCGGGCTGGCGGAGCGGGTCACATCCTGCACTGTCTGGAGCCCGTTCCGGCAGGGCCACCCCACCCAGGGCTGAGGTAATGGCCCGGCCGGCTGTGTTTGTGGAGATCACCAAGGCGTGCGTGTGTCCGGACATCCCAAGCCAGGACGGCAAAGTTCCTACACAGCAAAGAGGGAGGGGATGTCGGCAATGCGGGGAAATTTGAAGGCGCTCAGCTCCTGCTTCCATCCTGCGTATCCTTAGCGTTCCCACCCAGTCCTTGCCTTCCTTTCCCTCTGTCCCTGTAGGGCCATCTCCGTGCACAACCTGTCCCCTGCCCAAGGGTCACCCCCACCTGGGGTTAGGGGATTCATGGGCCTTCAGCTGCTCTCACCTGGCCGCAACCACAAGGAGGATGGGAGACCGGGAAGGGAAATGGGGTCGCTGCTGGAAAACTGGGAGGAGAGCAATGCTGTTAATTCTCCTGGGCACGTGGTTTGTGCTTTCATCGGTGGAAAGATGGGGGATGCTCCAGCACAGTCAGGCTGATCATGGTAATTATTAATTTTCTAACCATATGACTGTTTCAGACCTGAACTACACACTGCCTGAGGTGCCGGTGTTGATCCAGAAAGGGATCCCACACTCCTGACTCCTGTGTCTCACTTAAATACCTGTAGCTCTATAGTATTACTTCATCCCAGGATGCCAGCAAAAAAAGCAAGTAGGATTTACCTATACTTCTTATCTGCCTTTGATCAAGGCTGCTCCACCGTGTTGAATAATATGTTTCTAATTCATAAGGAAAAGAAACAACCTCCCTTTGCCTGATTTGCTTGTCCTGCCCCACAGATTTATCTGACAGCCACCAGCAGTGTCACATCCCCATGTGGCCAAGATTAGGGAGTCTGTGCCTTCTTTTTCTCTGGGGATTTTGTCCCCCATTTCCATGGGAGTTCTGACTAAGGGAAAACCCACCTTCACCCACTGGGTTTGCCTTATGCCAAATGGTGTTTCAAAGCTCTCTGTTAGTCCCAGACAGGAGCCATAAACACCCAAAATACTTCACAGGCTGACCTTGGCATCTGGGTGTCCACACCATGGGTGGAGCATCCCTCTCTCTTGTCCTCCAGTACTAACTGAGGCCCCATACCACCTCCTTGGACCCTTTTTCCTAAAACCCAGGTACCATGAAGCCCTTGAAATTCTGGAGCTCCTGTTTAAGCAAAAATAAACAACCCATAAATCACCAACTCCCGACACCATATTAAAAAATAGGGATAGCTGCACAGAAGGCACCCTCAAGCAGGGGCTGGGTGGCAAAAGAAAGGGAATTGAGCCTTCAAGTGCCAAATAAATTTAAAAGACAAATAAAACTGCCAGTCTCTAATGAGCAGCAAGACTGTCTCCCAGCTGGTCTTTGGATGAAGCCAGGCTGCCTCAGGAAAGTCTGGTGGATCTTTTGTGCACAAAGGCACCCATTTGACCCATCAAATGTCCAGACACTGTGGTGGCACAGGCCAGGCCTCCTCGTGGAGGGCAGCACAGCTGCTTCTCAGCAGAAAAGTCATTTGGGATCCACATCTGGCAGCACAGGGTAGTACAAGACTAAGCTGCCCCTAAAATTAAGTTGAACTTGTTCCAGTAGCTCTACCCAGGAAGGGTATCTCTGGTGAAAACCACTTTCTCACCTCTCCAGGTGAAACAAATAAAAATTGAAAATTATAGTTTAAAAGTTTAATTTCCATTTCCTTTGGCTGCCCCCATCACAGCAGTGTTGGCCCCAGAGACTGTGAGACTGTGACAGAATCTTCCAAAACAGAAAGAGAAAAATACACATATCCATATTCCTGAAATATACCTTTTCCTTTAAGAAATATCCCTGATCTTGAAGATTCTGTGATACCATTTCCACACAGCTCTTCATAGGATGTAAAATAAGGCACAGGCTGGCAAACAGTCGGAACATAATTATGAATAACTTTTCCATAAAAATGTTTGTTTCTGGTTGTTGGTTTTTTTTTCTTCTTTTCTTTTTAATGTTAAAAAATCAGCATCTTCCTTTCAATTTTTCATTGTCTCTTAGCAACTCAACAGTTTTGATCACACAGAGCTTGGGTAAGGAGATAGGAAGTGATTTGGCAAACACGACATTCCAAAAAGGTGACCTTTTTCTGCTCTGGGTTTTCAGCTTGGGCAAATCCCTTGGGAAAAATTACAGCCAACACCAGCCCCAACTGCCCCATAATGCCTCAAGATACTGGCAACAAGCTCCCATTAGAAACCTGGTTGTATTTATTATTTCTCCTGCTCTTTAGGGCTGCCCTCTGTGTGAGATGGAGCAGAGAGAGAGTCTCCCAGAGCTCATACATCTGCAGGAGGGTGGGCACAGGTGTGTTCCTGTTCCACACTTGTTCCTGCTCCCTGGGAGACACAACAGGCAGAATTTTGGCCCCATGGAATTTCACAGGAGTGGGATGTTATCATACCAGGACTGCAGGCTCACAGCCCTGCCAAGACACAATAAAAAAGAGCTGTTTCATGGTGGAGGAATATGAGGAGCACATGTTTGGTCAAGCTGGTGGGCAACGTTGTTCCTTCACCTCCCAAGGCTGGCTAGGCTCTGGAATGCCCATAAAAACACCCCCCACTTCCTCCCCTTGCTGCGGGGGCAACAGAAAACCTTGATTTCATCCCATGCAATTAAAACAAACGGTTGCCACATGTAAATATTTGTGTTGTTACCCATCTTGCTTCATCCGTGGGGCTCCGAAAAACAAACAGCAAAACACAGCCCTGGCCATTAGGGCAGGGCCTGGGATGTGCAGCAGCCAAGCCAGCAAGGCCAGGAGGGCAAAGGGAGCCTAGAATGGGACTTCTACTGGATTTTGGATCAATACAGTGCTCATGGAATGGTGCTGGTCCTGCCCTTGGGGGTGTTCCTGTGGGAACACCCTTTTCCCACAGCCTTCCCAGCTTGCCTGAGCATGATATCAAAGGGATTGTCACATATGTCCATAGAAAATTCACACTCCAGAGGTGGAAAACCCATGTTTGGTCTCTGAAACATCCCCCCTAGTGATGTATCCAGAGCCCTGGTCCTCAGCACCAGCAGTGGGTAATGATCCCTGTGGTCCCTTCCAGTTCAGGGGATTCTGTGATTCTGTACAGGGATCCTCTCAGCCAAGGACAAATCCCTCACCCCTCATAAGCACCAAATTGTTTTAATGCAGTTTGCACCCCCCAGGATTGGATCCAGAGAGGGGGGAAAACAGCAAAAACCAGCCCTGGTTGCTTGTGCCTGTAAGCTGTGTGACACCTATGCATGAGCTTGTGCATTATCCAGGTTTGGTTCAGCTCAGCACAAATATTACAAATTCAGGCCTTTGCCATGTTTGTCTCCAGGGTTCTGTCTTTTGGCATTTAGGAGCGAGGTGGATAATTATGCAGGATTTTTCCTTCCCTTGAGAAAAGACACGAAACCTGGATCATTTCTGGCTTTCCTTGGTGTCTGTCCAAGCAGAAGTTAAAGCTCTCACAGCAATTTCTAAAATCCCCTTTCAGATAACACAGCAGCCGGGTTTCAAGGTTATTCTCAAGGGTGTGATAGCAGTATTTCTTCTTTACTGCAATTCCATGATCTTGTGCAGTCTCAAGAAGCTTCAGGACAACTTTAAGACTGGAAAGTGTTTTGTTAAAAAAAATTTAAAAGGAAAAGAAAAAAAAAAAATTCAAACCACCCTGTTAATTCCAGTCTGCTTTCTTTGTGCTGTTTTGAATAAGTTAGAAAGCAAACTGGGAAAATTTAATTTACACCAGGAAAAAAAAATTACTGCATTCAAGAGAAAAAGAAAATCTACACTGATACTGTTCCACTTCAACAATTATTTGTAGCATATCCTATATATTTGGATGGGGTACATACACACATATTTATATATATAAATGTTTTTCCCCTTGGGGTTTTCCTTTTCAAGATTTTTGCCTTTTCACATGTGAACTGTAAACAGACTGACAGATGGAATTCTTTTGTATAAACTGTTTCAGATACACTATTCTTCCATGCCTATGTCAGTTGTTTACAGTATCAGAAAGCCACAGATACGCCTAAAAGTAAGGAAAGTTGGAATTTCTGCCAAACATTTGGATACCATCCATCCTCAGAGGCTGTACCCTCAGTGCACCGGGTGGTGCTGAGGAACTTCTCACTTAGAGGCTTCTCCTCAAGATGTGTGTCAGCAGGAGGTTGGGGATCTTCAAAGCAAGGGCTGGGGAGGGAAGAGAGGGGCACTTTCACAGACTGCAGGCCCCCAAATTTGCTGCTGCCAACGTCTACACTTGTTAATGAGTGTCTAATGGGCTGGTGGCTGCTGGCCTGGTGCTGGGAACATCTGGAGCTCTCCATGTGGGTGGTGCATGGTCCTCATGGCACTTTGTTCATCTTCTTCTTCTTTTTTTTTTTTTTTTTTTTTTTTCTTTTCCTAATGTGTTTTCCTTCCTTGTTTTCGTGCCCTGAGTGCCAGGTGAAGAGTCTGACCAGTGTAACCAGCATGGAGTGGTACTCAGGGCTCTCCAAGACTCACTGTGGGTTTTTATCACCCTAGTTTGGGGATTTAAAGTGTGAAAAAAAGCCCAGAGGCTTTGAACAGTCATCTCAAGGAGTCTTCTTCCTTATTTAAGCTGCCTCAGCTAGCAAAATTCCCAATGCTGTCTCAGGCACAGCTGTTCTGGGTGATCCCCTGCCCCATGGAAGAGCCACGTAGAAAAACTTTTCTTTGAACTCCATCTTTGGCACTCACCCTTCACCTGTGTGGTCTTGAGTCATTGAAAACTTCTCAAAATCCTTTGTGATGCCTTTTTTTTTTCTCCCCAAACCATGCCACATGGAAGAAGGGAAATGGCCACACATCCCCACCACCACCAGAGATAAACACCCTCAAAAGTCCAGTCATGGCCCATCAGGAAGACCACTGTGCCTCCAAGTCTGAGGGATTCATAGACCCTGAAAAGTCCTGTCAGCTTTCAAATCCTCTCCCAACACTATAAATAAAGAGGCCCCATAACACAGAGAAAAGTTCTGTGAGATTTTGAGTTTAGGGAAATTGGAGAAAAGGGCCTCTGGATGCCAGCATGTACGACTTGCCCCCATAAGGCTCCCCAGGGATTGTCCCAGGGGCTGATCCCCTTCACTCCCAGAAGATGTGGTTTGGCAAAGAGTTGGGGTTTGTTCACCAGGACATTTATTCATCCAAATTTGGAGCTCAAAAAGGTACCAGCACTAAACTCTTTGAGAAAAATCTTCACAAAAAAAAAAACCCAACCCAACAACAAACAAACCAAAGAAAACAACTTCCAACTGGCCAACACACCCCACTGCCATGTTTTCCATCAGTTCTATCCATCAAGTCAAGCCCATAATCTCCCCTGGATTGAGATCACTCAGGAGTTTGTCTGCACAAACACCAGTGATGCTCTGGCTGGAGAGTTTGGATTCAGCTCTGTTCTTTTCCTGGCTGGAATGCCAAAGCTTGTGGGCACCAGCAGAGACTGTCAGCTCAGCAGCTGCCCAGGCATGGCTGGGTATGGAGCTGCCTGGACAACCAGAAAATCTGCCCTCATTTACTGGGCCTGGGAAGCATTTACTTCACAGGCCCATAACCTTCTGAAAGCCACATCTTCATGTCACCTTATCCATACAGAGCCACGTTTCCACATTCCCAGTGGGAATAACACATTGCAATGGTGGAGATGTGGTGGCAGGCAATAAGGATGGGATCAAGAAATGCATGGAAAATTCAAGAACAGACCTAAGAAGTTGCTGTTCCTACAAGGAACCAGGTGTCTCCAGGCTCCCTCTGCACCACAAATGCTTCAGCTCTGGCTCATCCTTTGCAAAGCCTGGGTCTACTCTCCTTTTCCATTCCTCAGCTGGGAGTCCACCTGACCAATCTCAAAGATTGTCACCTGTGGACTGTAAGCAGGGTGGTTGGATGCATCCTAAAGCACTCATAGATCACTGCTGTGCCACCTTGGTAAGAGAAACTGGGCAAGGCTGACTGCAAAGAGGAGAACTGGGAGAATGGGAAAGGAGAAAAGGAAGCTCAATAAGCAGGTGGGGAAAATAATATTAATGATTAATTAATATATCTGTGTTTTGCTGGAGTATGACTGTGCCAAGAGCAGGCTGGACTCTGGAGCTGAGCAAGGACCCCATAAGGTTGTCCCTTAAAGCCCTGAACCCACACTGGCACAGGTTGCCAAGAGAAGCTGTGCTTGCCTTATCCCTGGAAGTGTCCAAGGCCAGGTTGGATGGGCTTGGAGCAACCTGGGACAGTGGAAGGTATCCCTGCCCATGGCAGGGGCTGGAATGAGATGATCTTTAGGGTCCCTTCCAACACAAATCATTCCTGATGCACACCCTGAGTGATTGAAGTGTCCCTTTGCAGGACAAAGTGAACCTTTGGCACCTGCCACCTGCAGGTGACCACATCAGCAGCTCCTGTCCCTCCTCCTCTGCTCACTGCTGGTGCTGTTGGGAAGCAGAGAGCTCAGAAAATATGCACACCCAAGCATCCTCCCAAAATATAGCTGGGATGAGAGCGAGGGATGTGGGGGAAGGACGGGGCCATTGCAGAAACTCCAGTTGTACAAACCCCTTTGGAAGTTGTAGCTCTGAGATGGAGAACACCAACATAAAGGTGTGTGACACTACTCCAGCCCCCCCTGCAGCACTCAGCTCTTTTTCCAGGCCAGCACAGGCTCCTCTGCCTCCAGGGGCATCGGGCTGTTCTCCTCTGAGCCTCCTCTGAGCCTGGAGCTGCTGTTCCCGAGGTCTGTGTAGCCATGGTGAGCTCTGTGCTCATGTAAACATTGCACAACCATGAGCCCCCGCTGTCTGAGGGCAGCAGAAGCACCACTGGGCTCCTCCTCTTTGGATTGCTCTTCCTGGGGAAGGGCAGCACTCGTGGAGTCATGGCAGCAACCCCCGGGGCTGCCGGTGAGCCCGCGGCACGCTCTGAATTATGCTCACATTGCTGAGAGGATGGGTCACACTTTTGGGAATCTGCCCTGACCTCCTCTGGTGATGCTCTGGCTTCCTGAGGATGGAAACATGGAACAAATTCTTGCCCAGACTTGAGGATCTTTACGACACTGGGTGATGAAAAAGCTCCTGAATCCTTGCAAATGGAGCCTGGCCTGGTGGACACCCCTCCAGGAGGTGGGATGGGTGATGGTGTGAGCAGCACATCCTGGGGGAAATGGGGCACAAAGCTGGAGGGGAAAGCACTCTGGATCTCCCCCATCACTTCTGAAGCTCTGCCTCATGAGGACAGCAGGACCATCTCCAGCACAAATCCTTCCTGTGCTCCTTGCCTTGGGGGCAACAGGGTTTGCAGTAAGACCCCATCTCCTGAGATGTGGATGTTTTCTGCACAAAGCCACCTCCTCTGCTTGGAGAAAGATGCAATCCTGTGCTGTAGCTGAATTTAAGACAGACTGGCTGATGGTCCCTGAACTGTTTTGTCACCTGCAAGTACCAAGTTATTTATTTGCACATTGGAGTGTTCCTTGGAATTTCAGATTTAGAAATGCAGGAAGAAAAGATTGCATGTGGGAAGGTTTAGCCCTTCCCAAGGACCTGCTGGCTGAGCTGGTGGGAAACCTCAGCTTCTCAAATGAGACAAAGCAAGGTGAAAACCACTTGATTTGTCCATCTCCATCCCCAGCAGCTCCTGGGAGGAGAGGGGCAGCTGCAGGAAGGGCTGGCTGGGTCGAGAGGAGCAGAGCATGGTGCTGATGGACAAATCCTTTCCACAGGCTGGGGTTGGGCCACATTGGGCACTCCAGACCTGGCACAGCCCTGGAGGTGGTGGAACAGTGGGAGACACCCTGTGAGGCTCTGCCAGTGCAGGGCTGGGAGTGCTCTGTGTGAAACAGGAGCACCATGCACAGACCTTCCACGCCTATTGGAAACAGATTTTTCCTTGACACACGAGCACAGAAGATTCCTCTGGAATGAGAGCCCTGACCAAGGCTGGGCAGCAGGGAAGAGTTTCCAGCTCCTTGCAGAGAGGAAGGAAATCCGCCCGTGGGACAGACGATATTGTCTTTTGTTTGACTCTGCAATGCTGATTAATGAATGCCTTTTTGATTTCACAAGAATTTCTGGGGTTTGTAAACTTTCTTCAGAGATTTTTCTGGGAGAAATGGAAACCGTGCTCAGGATTCTCCTGCAAACAAACAACTCAACATTTTCATTCAAATCAAAATTTTCCACGGATAGTAATGGGGATTTCTCAACCAGCGTCATAAACATTGCAGGCACTGCATTATGATCTAGATAAAATTTGTGTTTCAGCAGCAAGAGCTCAGGTCAGAACCCTCTTCTGATGGATCTTGTGTAGCAAGACACCACATTGCTCTGAGGACTTCAGAACAGACAAAGGGCAAGAGAAAAAAGAAAAATACTAAAAATACGCTTTAACAGATGGGGCACTGAGGTGGCAAAAGATGAAGTGATTTGTTTGACGTCAGGATCATGGGAACATTAAGCCAAAAAGAGGAACTAAATCCAACCCTCTTGGAAGGCTCAGCACATATCTTTAACCACAGACCATCCTTTCCCTCTGGTGTTACTGACTTTTGGCCGAATCTTTGCTCTTCACTTGGGGATGGCACTTGGTGCAGAATTATTTGCTGAGGACCAGGCCCCTTATTGGAGTGGGTTTTGGCTGATTCATCCAGTTCATCATCTGGCACATGGGTATAATGCATGATACCTTCTTTTCCTATCAATCCCTCCTGGAGAGACCCAGAGTCCTGATGAAATTTTTCTCTATGTCAGTGTAGGCAATGCTGGCAGAGATCTTAGGCTGTGCCACAGATACAGTGATAATGATAATAATATTAATGATAAAAAATGCCAAAATCAGACCTGGATCTCAGGGGCTTTCCTTGGATGCATGGAACCTGCACCGAGGATTGGACAGATCCTGCAACGGATCAGAGCGTCCCTGGCAGTGCCACCTCTGCTGAGACAGAAGGAGAACAAGGAGTTTATCCATCATCTGGTAGCTGGGGAAGACATTTGGGCTTGGTTTCCTCCCACCTGGCATGCTGGTGGAACACTGGCAGCACTCCTTTGACCATAATGGAAAGCATGTCCAACACATGGCCAAAATCTGGAGATTTGCCCTCACTTTGCTTCCTGTGGCAGCACAAATCACAGGATGGCCAAGGGAGCTGACCCTGCTCTGTCCTTTTGCATTTCTCACAGCTGCTGGACAAGCTCAAAGGTCAAAGGCACGGCCTGGTGATGGGGACAAGTCCCTTGCTGTGACCCCAGGAGGAAGGGACACTTCTGGACTTGGAGGCAGGGTGGCAGTGGGGCATCCTGCCGAGTCCTGCTGGGCCTGGCGTGCGGAGCGGGCTGGGATTAGGGCTGGAACTCGCAGCATTTGGGCCATTGTGCAATGCTGGGCAGCTGGAGGGTTTCACTTTTCAGAGGGGAAAAGAAAATGTGAAAAACTAGAACCAGAAAACTCTTNTTTTTTTTTTTTTTTTTGGACCTATCCAGAGCTTTCCACAATGCAATGCTGGTGATTTAAACCAGGCCTGGAATATGAATGCAACTCTAATATTTCTACCTTCCTGAGTTACATTGATGAGTCAAGGATCTGGCTGAGGCTGAAACACAGCAATGTATATGCACAGGTTGTGGATGAAACCTCCCCTTGCATGGACACCTTGTCAGCCAAGGCTGGATTCAGGAGGTTAATAATGTTCTGAACTTCATGGGAAAGAGAATATTAACTTAATTTAAAATCTAGACATGCCTTCAGCTCTGGAACAGAGAACACAAAGCTAATTTCACCAACAGGCAGAGGGAAATGGAAGCAGGGCACATCCTGAACTCTGCATCCAGGCTGAGTCTGGCCTTGGAGCTGATTTCTGGGACACTTGAGCCCATAGGTGTAAGGAAGCAGGGCCATTTTGGGGGGAGGAATGAGGGGCTGAGAAGGGGAGCAGGTGCCTGGGGTGCAGGTGAAGCACTGGAGTGCCAGCATCCCTCACTGCCTGGACTTGGAGGCAGCAGCAGGGAGAGCTGCAGGTGACTTCACAGGGACAAAGGGACAGAGGTGGCCTCAGTGACAAACCAAAGCATGGAGCAGAGGAGTCCCAAAGCCAAACAACTGCCTGGTGCTGGGAAAAGGAACTGGGCTTTGCTCTCTGCAACCCAGCCAGAAACCCTTAAAACGGCCTCCTCTCCCTTTTCATCCCTCTTCCACATCCTCAGCCTTCTCACAGCCTCCCCCCCTCCATCCCCCATGCCAAATAAATCTCCTTAGAGTTTAAATAAATGCCGTAGTGTCCTAAAAGTCTTGCAGCCTTGGAGAGGGGAAAAAAAAAAAAAAAAAAAAAAAAAGGAAAGAAAAGAAAAGAAAAGGTATTAAACCTGAAAGAGAAATAGTAGATGTGCATCTTCTTCCCTTTGGTCTCTCTGAAGGCTATTAAGTGATGCAGGGTGACTGTGGACAGGTACATGCAAATAATAGGATCAAGGCAGCAGTACAAAGGTTTGTCTCCCAATCTTAATGCAGGTGTGGGAGACACAAACCAGGTGGCTAAAAGGCTCCTTTGTTTGAAGCTGTCAGGAGGAGAAGCTGATAATCTCATGCCTCATCCCTAAACTCTCTTTCAGCCGTGTCAAGGCATCTCCTCACATCAGGAAGTCTGCAATGACATGGCTATGTGCTAAGCTCAGTTAATGTGGTCCCGAGGTTTAAACACTTCAGGTTAAAAGTGGATAATTGGTGGTAGTGGATTTTAAAAGCTCACACAGGTGCCTTTGAAAAGAGGTCAGGAGTCAAGTGCATCTCTCCTATGAGAAATGGTGAGCCTTTCCTAAGGAGATCAAAATTCTTCCACGGAGAGCCCCAGGGCCTTGTAGGAACTGTTATTAATTTAGTCCTGTATGTTCCAAATAATGGAAAAACGATACCACATGTGTACAACGCCGAGGAACCGGGGCACGTTCTCTCTGGATAGATAAACTTTCACCTGGCACTCCTGCATTGTTAATTAAGTAATCCCCTCTCAGCCCAAGCAGCAGCAGCACGGGAGCTGCCATCCCTGGGGGTTCTTGCCGAGTGAGGGTGAGGATAGCACGACCTCAGCTCGGATGGTACCCTTGGAATTGAGGGCAGAACCCATCAAGCTCTTCCCCGCAGGTTTTCCAAGGAATTTTGGCTCCTTGGCTGCAGTTTCGCTCCCACGAGCGGCCGCAAAGCCACCGCCGCAGGTACCCAAGCAAAGCGCACCTTTAATAGACAGCTGCTCTCCCCTGGCGCGGTGCTTTTTCTCCAATTGTGCTTAATGAAGGCAAAGCTGGAGGAAATTAACATCCAATTATTTTCTTAGGGTGGATTTCTTTGTGCCGGCCGCGGGATGCGGACCTGCCCGAGCACGCAGCAGATGAAAGCGGCTCCTGCCCGCGGCAGGATCGGGTTGCAAAAGGCACCGAGCTCTATCCCCTTGCACCTGCCCGCAGTTCCACAGGGCTGGGAGCGGAGGAAACACAGCGGATCGGGGCCAGGAGAAGCTGGTTTTTCCCCATCTTCACCATCTGTTCGAGTTTTCGGTCCGAGCACCCGAGATGACAAACGCCAGTAAAGAAAACAGCATTGTTATCACCCAAATTTGCATTGAAAGTGTGGTCTGGTCTCTGTTGGGAGTGATGGGTGTTACCAGCTCCTAATTCCGCTGCCTCAGGTGCCTCCAATTGCACAGTGCCAGCAGCTCCTTTGACTTTGGGATTTCACTCTTTGCCATTTTTTAGAGACTGCAGCCCAAATACACGCAGAGGTGTCACGTGAGAATAAGCTTATTCCAGTTATTGAGAGAACACAAGGAATTTGCTCCTCGAAAATACTCAGATGAATTTGTTGATATATTCTGAATGGGTTTATAGAGCATTTTTAGTCCTGCCCATTCAGTCCTGCTGGCTGGATTCTTTGTGAGCAGGTGCTCATTTTGCCAATTGTTCAAGTAAAATAGCTGTTTCTGTCCTCCTTACATTTTTTTTTTTCTCTGTTTGTGACTGGGGATAACTTGGGGAAGATTGCCACTGCTGAAAACATGCTTTGTATTTATTATTATTATTATTATTTGCTATAAATTTGTTTGTGTGACAGTAGCAAATCAGAGGGTTTGAACTGACACAAAGCAAAAATATGGGCCCTTCTCCAAAAGCTTTAAATTATCCCAACTCCCCAGACGTTGAATGGTGGCTAGAGTTCATCCCTTTCATTTCAATTTTATGTGGCATAGAAACTGAACATTGTAGCGGGGGAGGGGGGGAACCCAAATGAAGCCTTGACGCTCCACGGGAATTATGGAAACACTTCTTTTGGATTTATTTCTTTTACCTGAGAAGCAATGAAACCAATACTTTAATAGAATGGTTTGGGTTGGAAGAGACATTAAAGATCATCTTATTTCAACTCCTTGCTGTGAGCAGGGAGACCTTCTACTATCCCAGATTTCTCCAAGCTCCATCCAATCTGCAGCCACAGCTTCTCTGGGCACCTTGTGCCATGTCTTCCCCACCCTCACAGACAGGAATTCCTTCCCAATATCCCATCTATCCCTACCCTCTGCCAGTGGGAATCCATTCCCCTCTTCTCCTGTCACCCTAGGCCCTTGTCTAAAGTCTGTCTTCCAGCTCTCTTCTAAAAAGTTTCACTTTCAATAAAATGATCTTTCCTGAAAGGAACAAATATCTCATTCAAAGACATCTCCCAAGCTCTGGTTGTAAGGAAGTTAAGAACAGCACTTTCCCTTTTTTTATTAATATTGTTTGTTGGTGAAATGGCTTAATGGCTGCAGGGTCAGTTGACAGATAGGAGGTAACATTGTTCTTCTCCTCCAGCGAATGTAGTGTTTGGCATGACTTCAAAATAACCCTATTGTTTGTCATCTTCTCAAAATACACTATAAAACCCCTGTTAAAAGGGAAGATAACGTTTTCTAAGCATAAGTCAAGTGCCGGTTTGCCTTTTTTTAAAGCTGCTTGATGAGAATTAATGGTGTTGGATCTCCTGTTTTAAACACATTTGGCCAGGTTTTCTGGAGGCACCTAATTTATCTTGAGGCTCTTTCATCTATTATCTAACTGTGAGCTTGTTCGTAGCTCATCAGCCATCCTGGTTTTGACAGGGGGCCTTGTGATGAGCAGCCAACAGCGCGGAGTGTCGGGGCCGGGCGTATCTCTGGCAGGAAGGTGATGGGAAAAGCCTAACCTTCTGCCACTCCTCCCAGCACTCACCAAACCCAAAAATAGAGTCTTGGATCGTCACACAAAGCCCCTCAGCGGGGTGCTTGCATCCCAGTGTTGAACTGGATCCTTGCCGGATCAGGTCCATTTAATGGGGAAATGGCACCCTCAGAGAGCTTGGGGTGGGTTTTAGGGAAATTCCCCCTTTTGAGGGGACATTCTGTGACAGAGAATTGCTTTGGTCAAGGCATGTGTCCATGGAACCATGAGGAAAGAGGAGAAAGCAGCAGGATTTTTGAAAAACAAAACAAACAACCAACCCCAATACCTTATCTAATAAGGGTGGGAAATAAAGAACTTATGTGTAAGAGCAAATTTTCCACAGTTCCCAAGCAGGAATTATCTGGTACATGATTCAGGACCATCACAGATGTGTAGAGATTTTGGGCGTGAGCTCCCAAACCCATTCTGGAACCAGCCAGAGGAGATTTGCAAAAAAACCGAGGCCGTCGCCTTTCCTTTTTTTCGTGCTTTCAGCATCGATGTACGCGAGCGCCCGGAGCGGCAGCTACAGAGCTGCTGGAAAGTTTGTCACCATAACACTGCCTGTTTATGCTTTGTGGGGATGAAAGAACAGCTTTCTTCAATTAGGCTTTGTACTTCAGCTGGCAGGCGGGTGCCGATTGTCTCAAACTCCACCTCTCGGCCTGGCCCGGCCTGCGGAGCCGGCGGAGGCCGCGCACGGCCCTGATCCCTGCTACGGATCAGATCTGCTCCCCATGGGCAAAGTGGGAGCCATCCCGCTGGGAACAGCAGCCACGTGCACTCAGGTGGGCTGACTACTCTGACCTGCTGGAATTTTCAAGGTGTAGGATCACAGAATGGGTTGGGAGGGCCCTTTCAGAGCCTTCTCATCCATAATGAGCAGAGACTTCTCCCGCTAGGCCGAGTTCCTCAGAGCTTCATCCAGCCTGATGCTGAATGTTTATTTTCCAACAATGGGGCATCCACCACCCTTCTGTGCCAGGGCCTCACCACCCTCGTTGCAAAAATTTTCCTCCTTATACTTGACTCTCTCCCTTTTAAGTTTAAGCCATTCCCCCTCATTCTATCTTTTCTCGATGCTTTTCCTCTTCAGTCCCTGCTCCATGCACCTGCAAGAAGCTGGCACAGCATGGAGAATTCTGCTGGTTCCTAATGAAGAGTTCAACCTCATTTTAAAGCCTGTGGTGGTGCAGGGACTCTTTCCATTGACTGGGGCAAGTTTTGAATAGGTTGCCTGGATACCTGGCCATGGAACACAGCATGTGTGAGCAGCTGATGGATATCTCTTTAATAAGAAACAGGGCATGGGCAGGGAGCTGCCTCAGTACCAGTGTGGATTTATAAGGCACTGACTGCTCCGTGTCAGGCAGATTTGCAGATTGGGGGAATTTGGAGGGGTTTTATGGCTCGCCAGAAGCTGATAGCAAAGCCGTGGCAAAAAGTCAAAATGCACCACCCATGGCAGCCCTTCACAGGGAAAACTGACTTATAAAACAGGATCTAGAGAGTGCTGTGATTTTTGCCTCAGAACTCCCGGAGGATGAAATGCATTTCCTGAGTTAAGACATGACAGAGAAAAAAGTACGTGGAGACTCAGAGATGAATGAATGATGATTTATAACAAAATCAAACATACACCTTCACACTCAGGCAAGGGCACGTAAGATGCCAATGGCTCTCTGCTATTTGTCATGCCTGTTATTTGTCATCTGTCCTTTTGTGCTTGCATCTTTCACCATAATCACCCTACAAAAGGGGGGACCACAGAGATTGTCCACCTGTCCTGCCCCCTGCCAGGGGCCAGCCCTGCAGAGACAGGATGTGACCCTGGGCTGTCACACAGCTGAAATTCCTCTGCTGAGGCCAGAACTGATCGTGGTGGCTTTTTTTTTTGCATGTGCCAAACAGAGATTCGCTGATGGAGAAAGATGAATGTGGGTTTTTTGCACATGTTCTGTGCTGGCCCTCTTAGCAGGATCCTGCCGAGATGGGTGAGTAGTGAGCAGTGTTGGGGCACGAGGAGGCACAAAATTGAGACCCAGGAGAGGAGCTCTACTTCTTCATAGCACTTGGAGGTGAATTGTAAATCCTTTCCTTGAGAATAAACACAAGCAGCCATGCTGTGAGACCCTGCTCAGCCTCGGGAGAAAGAGCTGCTCTTCGTGCACTGAACTCGGGCAGTGATTATTTATTTATTTCCTTTCGGGCTTTAAATATTTCTCGACAATAATCAAGGGAGAAACAATGGCCCATTCACGGGGGCACTGAGCTCTCCCTTGTCCCAGGTCCAAGTGGGCATTGCTACTGAGAACTGCACTGACCCAGGGCTGGGCAGACCCAGGTGCAACATCCTTCTCTCCTGGGGATTTCCAGCCTAACCCTGAGCCAGGTAATTGGGCAGCTAAATCCCTTTAAAAGTCTGGGCCCTTTCCTCAGCTCCTTCACTGTAATTCCTCTTCTCACAGGTGGGTTGTGAGATTAAACACATGAAAGACTCGGAGGCACCAAATGCCGCGGTGATGAGACCCATCTGACAGAGAGATCAGCTAACCCAGGGCAGCCGAGCTGGAAAATGCCTTAGATTTTTCTCCCCGACAGCAGGATGGCCTTGCGGATAATTGATTTCCCCCTCGGAAGGCTTGAAGTATATTTTTAGGGAACGCAAACATTTTTATTTTCACTGCCTATTTTTCTTTCCTCCTCAATAAATGGCTTTTCCTCCACACGGGCTGGCCAGCTGCTCTGAAAATTCAAGGAAAAAAAAAACCACCAAAAAAACCTCATTAACTTTCCCAAAGCCTTAATTGTCCCATTTATTTCAGGGCAGTAGGAAAGCCCATCTTTCAGTGGCTCCCTCGCCCTGCTAACAACTCACGGTAATCCTTTCCATAATCCCCAGGAATGCCGATCGCTCCGGCAGAGTTTGATTCTCCTTGCTGATGAATTGCAGGGTATTTTATATCCTCTTGTCACAACCCCCTTCTCCTGCCTTTGCTCTTTCAGCAAGGAAAGTCACTTTTATGTTACCCATCTGGGCTTCCCCCACCTTCAGCGGCTTTTTTTTTTTTTTTTTTTTCCTCTTAGGTACACAAAAGCAAATGTTCTGGGAGCTCTTTAAAATACCTGAGCAACTGGTAGTAAATGAGTAATTTCCTGTTGTTCTAACCTCTTTTTTTTTCAGCTGAGTAGTTATCTTAACTTGGCATGTCAAGATAGTTGCATGATCTTCAGTGTTTGTGTGGATAAACATTATCTCAGCTCATTCCTGAGCTGATCAAACTGATTTTATAAACAGCCTTTCCTAGTGGAAAAAAGACTGGTTCTTTTTATCCCCATTTTTTTTTTAAATTATTTTTTCATTTATTCCAGGAGTTTGGTGGATGCTGGCATGCAGGAAAACTACTGTATGTGTGTTTGCATTGCAGAAAGTGCAAATCTGTCCATTTGAATCTTTTTTGAGTGAGCACACTGGGCAAACTAGGTGGTTTTGGAATGACCTCATCCCAGGATCCCGGCAGAAAACAGCCCGTGCACATAGCAGAATCTGGAATGTGAGCAGGACCTCATTCATAAACTTCCTTACCATTCCTTTACACTCAAAGGCAGGAATAAAAAGCAGCCAAAACAAGCAGAAATGGTGTTCCGGACTTAACCAAATGGGAAAATATATAGATGCACTTTTAAATTTTATTGTATTATTGAAGTGAGATACTTTCCACCATCTGCAGGAGGCTTGCTGTGGTGATACATTCATTCTTTCTCCTGGATCAGACTGGAAACTTTATTAAGCTTTTTTTCTTTTCTTTGTTCTGATCCTATTTTTTGGTGATAACACCTCCCTTTTCTACCACCTGCCCTGTTTCAGTGAAAACACAGAGCTTGAAAAATGTGTTATAAGGGGTGCTATGAAAAGACTGGAGCTCAAAGGCATAAAGTCAGTTACAGAAGGTTTTTAATTAAAGCTGTTAAATAGCAAGGGGAGAAAAACAATTAATTTTTGTAGTTTTTATAAACAAAGGCACCTTAGGTCTTCATTCTCCTAAGCAGGGAGGCAGTGAGCAGCAGGTATGTACACATCAGGACATCCTGCTGTGCTGGAGTGAGGATGAAATAAATTCAGGCTGCAAAATCTGGCTGGGAGGCTCCTGTTCTCTCCACCTGACTCCCTGGTGGCATTGGCCAGAGGTCACCAGAGAAGGCACAGGCAAATCTGGGCTCCTCAGGCATTTCCCTGGTGAAATACAGAATTTTTTAAGCACATTTGGAGCTTCAGCCAGATGCGAGCTCCACCATGCTAAGCAACATTTTCACTGCTTTTAAGTCCTTTTTGTCAGCTTGGCAGTAAAAATTGGGCTGGATGATTATTGCAGCCACTGGAAGAATTTTTTCTGTGGTCTAATATAAGTGCAACCAAGGAACTCTGGCATGTGCCTCCAGCAAGTTGGATTTCCAAGTGGTCTTACTTTTCAGTGCTGGACACTCCCAGGAGGAACTGAGTTTCCAAGAGAAGATGACAGTGGGTGTATTCAGTCCAACACAGCTGTAGGTACGGTACAAACATGCAATTAGAGACAGTTCCTGCCCTGGAGAGCTTGGAGTCTAAATAGACAAACAGATCATCTCCAGATGGTAGGGGCTGAGGGCGAGTTGGTGGGAGAGCGAGTGAGTGCGTGGCACTGCTGCTGCTGCTGGATGCACACAGATGGTCAAAAGGCAGGGAAGAGAGGAG
>WEIU01022695.1:5069-35621 GCA_013389925.1 Aegithalos caudatus | reverse complement strand
TTTTTTTTTTTTTTTTTTTTGCAAGGAATCAGGACGCTGAGGCTTTGTATATTTTCCCTCTGCCCATCCAGGGAAGGTGAGCTTCACATGCCAGCAAAGAGAAACATCCTGCTGGTAAAAGTCTGGCAAATTAATCAATTGTTGGTACATCCCAGCTCTCCCAAGTGTCTGGGAGCACAGGAGACCTGAGTGGAGTCTTCCCCCTGGAGAGAAAACAGGCAACACCCAATCACAAGGACACACAGAGCAGGTGCTGTTGGCTTCAGAAGGGATTACAAAAGATTTATGGGGTAAATCAGCAGAGCCTGAGCCCAGGGTAACCTTATCAATAATCAAACTCACTGCCTGCACACTCTGATCCCCACCTCACCTTCCTCTGTGAAGTTTCACAAGCAAAGCTTGGGAAAGCCCAGTGCTGGAGAGGACACATGGGAATACTCAAAACTTCAGGGGTATGTAGGGATAAAATCAGGGGTAATGACTTCAAACTGCCAGAGGGCAGGGATAGATGGGATATTGGCAAGGAATTCTTACCTGTGAGGCCCTGCTACAGGTTGCCCAGAGAAGCTGTGGCTGCCCCTGGATCCCTGGAAGTGTCCAAGGTTGGACAGGGTTTGGAGCAACCTGTAATAGTGGAAGGTGTCCCTGCCCAAGGCAGGGGGTGGAATTAAATGATCTTTAAGGTCCCTTCCAACCCAACCCATTCCATGCATCTTCCATCAGTGGCTCGTGTTGCAGCTCTCCTTGTTGGCTGAAGATCTTTTGGAGATCCCACCTGGACCCTCAGCTGGCTGGCAGCTATTCTGGAACTTTCTCTTCCTGGCATCAGGCAAGCAATTTGGGTTTTGCTTGATTTCTGATTTCTAGAATAAGAATCCTACCATTTTAAGGAGCTGTTTTCCAACAGTTAAGGTGTGTGAGGTACTCCTGTTAGGATTGTGGGTCAGGAAAGCATCTTGGCTCGGGGAAGAGAAACATCCTCAGCTTTTGAAGTGTTGCTGGTGTGAATATAGACAATAAAGCAAAGGGGTTAGCAAAACCCACATGACAACCAAGCAATGAATCCTGGAGAGCAGCAGGTACTTGTGCAGAAGCAGAAACCAATCCAGAGGCAAGCAGACAGCTCAAATTCACGAGCTGAGATAAACCCAGCTCAGAGCTTGTCCTGCCTTGATCACAACCCAAGGAAGACTTTTATCAGATGTGTTTAAACAAATCCCTTCAGCGATTCCTGACTTGTGTCAAGGGAAAAATATATTTTGTCCCTGAAAGGAAACTCTTACAGTTCCTTCTAAACTCACCAGTAAATCACAACAAGCCGGAGATCTCAACTTGGCAGCCACTGGTCTTCCTTCTCTTTGCTCATCTGAAGGGGGGTCTCAGCTTTTGGGGGGCCTGTGCTTGTGCAAAGCAGCAGGACCAGCTCTGCACAAGGCCCATGCAGTTCAGGGGCATTTGGAGGAGCAGACTGAGGTCCCAGAGTGGGTGGCATGGCCAGGAGGAGCCTCTCTCCCCACACTGCCTGAGGTCCCACTGACTCCAGCAGGGAGCACACCAGCCAGGGACTAACCTTGCTCAGCAGCAGATTTCAGTGTATTTTAATATAAAATCAGTCCCCAGACAGACTGTGGCACTCTCAGACACTGGCAGGGGGCCAGACCAGTTCCAGATCAAGCTCCATGCCAGAACAGAAGTTCTGTCAACTCAAGGAGCCCAAAAGACCAGTCAAGACCCAAAATACAAACTCAAACTCTTACTCCTTGTCTTCCACTGTGGGAACCCATTCAGTGGAAGACAACAATCTGGAATGAAAGGGAATCATCTTTGCAGATGCAGTGAATTTCTCCAGGCAGCAGAACTGATGGCTGCAAAGAGATTTTCAGATATGGTCATACAAATGGTCAGGCTCACCTCGGCCTGGATCAGGAATAGTGTGGAGGCAGAACCAGGGCAGTGACTGTTCTGGGCACTGATGAGGAATCTTGAATAATAGGGTCAGTTCTGGGGTCCTCACTGCAAGAAAGAAATAACAGAAGCAAAAAATGTCTTTTGAGGAGCTGTAGCATGTCCAGAGAAGGGAATGGACACTGGGAAAGGATCTGGAGCACCAGGAGAGGCTGAGGGAGCTGGGAAAGGGGCTGAGCCTGGAGAAAAGGAGGCTCAGGGGGAACTTCTGGCTCTGCACAGCTCCTGACAGGAGGGGACAGCCAGAGGGGTCAGGCTCTGCCCCCAGGGAACAGGGACAGGACAAGGGGAAACAGCCACAAGCTGTGCCAGGGGAGGGTCAGGATGGACATCAGGAAGAATTTTTTTCTTCACTGAAAGGGTGGTCAAGCACTGGAATGGGCTGTCCAGAGAGGTGTAGGAGTCACCACTCCTGGAGGTGTCCAAGAAGGACTAGATGTGGCACTCAGTGCTCTGGGTTGGATGACAAGGTGGAGATTGTCCAGAAGTTCTACTCTGTGATCTTGGAGGCCTTTTCCAACCTCAATGATTCTGTGATTCCAGGAAATAATCACCCCTGAAACACAGAAGGAGAAGAGCAACAGCACACTCCTCCCTCTTGTCAGCACAAAGCCCCCACCACAGTCACAACCCCATGCCCTGACCTCCCGTGGGGCCACATCCATCCCACCCCCTGCCCCTCAGAGGATGTCACCACTGGCACTGATACTCTACCCCTCAGGCAGGATTTCACCTTCCCAAGATTATCCCAGACTCCTGTTTGGCCACCCCATGGCTCCCATCCCCTGCTAGGCACGTTCAGCCTGGGTGATTTTTCAAGGGTCAGGTGCTGCGCTCCGGCAAACCCCCGCAGCCTCTGTCTGGAGTTCACAGCTATAAATAGGGGCTTTCATAAGGCACTGCCTGCACAAGTCCTGGCACAAACAGTGTGGAACACTCTGAATGAGCAGGGTTTGATGGGAAGAGCCTGCTGCCCGCCTGGCTTGGCAAACCCCACAGCCCTGTTTGGGATTAAACACTCAGATATCCAGCAGAACGAGCTGTTAGCCTGGCTGAGGCCATTCCAGCTTATTTCATAAGTGACTTAGACAGATGTTTAAAGGATTTATGTAAGGTTGGCTGAAGTCAAACACAGGTGTAAGAGATGAAAGGGGAATGGGAAAAATGCAGTGTGATGATCATTTTTCCATTTCTCTATTTTTTTTTCCCCTGGCTGTTGATTCTAGTGCCCTTTCCATGCAATGTCTGCGCTGTGAGTCACTGAGAAAAAAAAAAAAAAAAAAAAAAACAACAAAACTATTTTTATTTACTACCAGTAAGGAATGAGGTTTTACACAAAGCTGTGCTGTAGCTGTGCTCTCTTCTCCTGTTTCAGCTCTCCAGTTTATTTTTGCTCTACTTCAGTCGCTTTCTGCTCACAAGATGTGCTGAGCAGACATTGCCACTCTGAGGAAGGGGAGAAAATTAAAGATGTGGAAATTCACTGCAGCCTGCTCATTATTTGCCTTTCCCAGCATGTAATACAAGAGTCTCATGCCTGCCTGTGCCAGCCTGGCCACTGGATACCCCCAGTGGTTATGGAATAAGCCTTCACATCTTCTTGTGTGGTTCTGGAGCTCGCCAAGGTGGGTCAGCAACAAAGGAGCTGTGCTGTGGTTCTTTAAGACCCTTCACACACCACTTGCAGCCTTCCCCAGGGCAATGCACATGGATTTTGTCCACAGGGTGAAAGTCCCACCTCACACAATGTTTTCTGTCCCAACCCAACTTGGCACCCACCAAGGGAAGCTCCAGTGCAGAGGGGTGGAGAGAAAAGAGGTTCTGTAGCCCTGGGGTAGACCAGAGTGGGTGTCCTGGAGCATCCCTCTCCAAGGAAGTCCCTACACCTGACTGAGCAGGGATTGTAGGGCAAACACAGCCCAGCCCACTGCTTTTCCAACAGCATGGAGTATCTCATCCCATCCTAATGGGATGGGAATCAACTCCATGTTGATTCTAAAAGTTGCCTTGGGATCAGGCCTTGAAATAGCACCCACAAATCCCCCACAGGCACCTGTAACCCCATCCAGAAAACAATTACTCCCTCCCAGCTTTCCAGGTGCATGAGTCAGTGTTCCTTGGCATGCTCTGGACACATCTTGGGCACAGTTCAGGTCTGGAGCCCTGAAGTGGTAAGGGGTATTTCTAGGGGATATTTTGGTGTCTGGTCTATCAAACAGTACCCTGGAAGAAAAGGCAAATCCTTGGGATCTAACGGAGGGCTGAGCCATCAACCTGTGTTAGCTGGGAGCATCCAAAGGGTGGATGGCTGAGGGACAGTCTGCCTTTTCCAACCCCCATTTCTGTGTCTCCCCTTTGCACTTTGCATTCTCACCTTTACAAAAAAAAAAACAACAACCCTGTTCTGCAGTGGTGCAAAGCCCAAGGAGGAAGACAGAGAAGACTTTGGTCCCAGAAATACTTACAAGAGAAGCGAGGGGGAAGAGAGCCCAGCTCGTGGGCAAATCCACAAGAATCATTTCCCCTCATTAATTAATTATGGAGCCCCAAACCCACAGGTAAAGGCAGAGCATCCCCATGCTGCAGCTGGCAGGGAGGGCTGGAGGCAGTGGCCCAGGTCATCGGCGGAGGCGGCGGCAGCGCCAGGAGCTGAGCTCACATCTCCCGGCTCCCCAGCCAGTCCCCGACCCACAGGGCCATTTTTTCCTCTCCGTTCTGCCTCATTAGCACCAGTAAGCACTTCTGTCATCAGGGACACGCACACTCTGGTGGGGAGTGTAACAGAAATGCCTATTAATAAATGAAATAATACTTTCCAGTTTTCAAGGCTCTCGGTGGCGGCCGCTCAGCAGCCCTGGCTGAGTCAGGCTCTTTTATTTACACCCTCAGCCCTGCCAGACCTGTTGTTTGCCATGGCCTGGGCTTGTCCAGGGATATACCCAGCTGCTGAAGGATTGCCTGGAGCTGGCCATGCAGGCAGCCCCAGATGGGGACCCGGGAGCCAGCGATGCCGGTGGTGCAGCAGGAATGGATGGAAGAGCAGCCGGCGGGGAAGGGGCCCTGGGCTGGGCTGTTCCAAGGGGAGGACAGGGGCAGCTCCATAACAAATGTTTTGTGTTAGCCCTGAGAGCCTCCAGCCCCATGGTGGGGATCCGTGTGCCGGCACGGAGCTGGGGCTGGGGCAGAGTTATTGCTCCATTCTCCTCACAACAATGTCACACCACGGGACGTGTTTTATGGGGACATTAATCCACACAGCAATGGCCTGACTGCGTCTCACCACCCGAGGTGTGTATTAGCTGCCTCTATAACATAGACTCCAGTGGGTTTTATTGCTGTTCCAGCATAAATCCTGGGGTTTAGAGCCTTTTAAAACTCTCCTGTTAAGCTCTACTCTTCCAGGTTCCAATCCAGATAATGGTGGAAAAGTCCCAAACCTCCTCACCCTTTGCAGGCTTTGCAGACAGGAGAGCTGTTCTCCTGTATTTCCTGGAAGAAAACAAGGATAACAAAGGGATTTGGTATGTTCCTCCTTCTCTTCTATTCAAGCTACAATGGTTGAGACTCAGTGCAATGAGTTTATCTTGTTGGCCAGGACACCCGTGACTGCATCCAAGATCTCTCTGCATCCAGCACCTGAGTTGCAATCACCTTTTGTATCCCTGAAAGTCAGCTGGGAGCTGCTCCCTCTGTCTCTCTAGTCCTTGCTGAATTTATTATTACAAGAAGAAGGATTACCAATAAGGAAAGTGTTCTTCTCTTAGGAGATATTTATATTGTCCAGACAGGAAGAAAAAAATAAGGAAAAAGTCTAAAGCAAACGTTCTGGCTGGTGAAACAGAGCTGGAAATCATCAGGAGCTCTCACCTGGCCTGAGTGCCATCTGTGAGGCACCTGTGGCATCACCATGCCCCAGGGCCACACTGGGGGCCAAGCCACAACTCTGCTTTTTTGCTACAGCTGCAAAAATCCTCTTGGGAACTGCCTCCCTAACCTGTTTAATTTTCCTTTTCACCAAACTCCCTCCATCCACTGCCCGAGGATCAGGTGGATCCCCAGGTTTGCCATCAGTGTCCTTGTTCTTTCCCCCAAGCCCAGCCATCTCCTTTGGCAAGGTGACACTGTGGGTTGGTTTTCAGCTGCCTCACACTCTTCCCGTGCTCATCCCACCCAGCTGGATCCATCCTCCCCTTTCTGTAGGGAGAACCCGGAGCATTCCTCACACCAGAGACCTCCCCAAAGAGAAGTCATTTCCTTGCTGAGGACCAGATTGCATTAACTCATTAAGGCTGCACATCTTGATCCAGCTGCCACTCTTGAAAAGGTCCCCACTTAGCATTTGACAGGAATGTCAGCAATTCAGATGCCAAATGAAAGCGGGGAAGAGTTAGTCATTCTAACCATGCCAACAGCTAAATTCCCTGTCCCTCTACACTCCAGGGAATTCCAGGGCACAGGATGCTGCCCTCTCCCCAAAGTGGAGGGTGAAAATGGCACCAGCCATGAGATAATTTATAGATAGGGAGAAAAGACTTGGTGTTTGGAAGGTGATTTTGGAGAATTTGTTGTTGCTCCATCCATGGAAGTGTCCAAGGAAAGGTTGGATGGGGCTTGGAGCAATCTGGGATGGTGGAAGGTGTCCCTGCTCATGGCAGGGATCTGGAACATGATGAGCTTTAAGGTAGCTTCCAATGCAACCATTCTGTGATTCTATGATTTGACCATTCTGCCTTGGACTTCCCAGATGAGCAGGACAGACTTTTGGGATCCTGTCATCATCCCAAACAGACACGGTGACCATTGGCCTTGAGTCAGCTCAGACAAACACTGGCATCAATCCTTGGCAATTCTGTCACACTGAAGGAAACCCTTAAGGACCAAAGTGGTCACACATTAAACAAATACCCTGGAGATCCTGACAGCAGGGGCTTCTTCCTGGGACCAGAATTGCACTTATCCCAATATTCACGTTTAGACTGGTGGTCACTTAGCTCAGAGAGGCCAGATCAAATTGCCAGAAAACCATAAATTTTAGGATGATCTGTTTTTCATGTTTATGAGAACACCATAGCCCCATACTAAATCTCTGCTGGGCAGTGTCTACAGGGCCATTATGGTTTTCTTCCCAGGACTTTCCATCCTGGATGATGGATTCAGTGATCACACGTGGGGTCTCCAGTGGCTTTTGGGGAGGTGACCAGCCCGGGTGGGGGGGTTGTGTTTTGTGCCACCAGCCACAATACTGGTGATCTCTGCTAAAGTGGTGGCAAGAGTTCCCAAAAAGGGGCATTTTGTAGTAGGAACAAGAGGCAAGACAAACTCACCAGTTCCAGCTTGTGTGGCTGACCAAGAACAGAATTGCCACTGGCATTTTATTTCAGATACCTCCTGTGTTGATGGAAACACTTTTTCTCTACACAAACACACTGGATGTCTAAAATTCAGTCCATGAGGAGCTTTCTTGAACATGGAAACTGCTCAACCAAATCATGCCTCTCTGCTGTCCCCATCAGCTTTAGGAGATGCTGTTTGAGGATCCTGTGGCACAGAGGGAATGTGAAACACATCTGATGCCTGAAAACTCTGTCAGGATTTCCTCCAGAGCCCAGTAAGCCTGGGTCTGTATTTAACTCTTATTTAACAATACTCCTGTGGAGAGGAGCAGCACAGATCTTTTCCCATCCATTCTTGGAGGAGGTGGAACTGCCAGCGTCATGGAGAGATGTCCCACCAGCTTATGAGCACAGGCTGCAGAGGGAACCTCAGTACAATAGTATTCCAAGAATGAGAACATTTCTCCCACTGCTGCCCCTTGGGATGCAGAGGAGTCACCATACAAAATGCAATTCTTTTCTGGCTGGGAAAAAAAAAAATCCTGAGCAACTGCAAGACAATAGCTGGGCCCCATTGTCTCCCCTTGCTTTCAGGAGACATCTGTGGGAGATGTGTGAGGCTTCCCTTGCTGCACACTGAACTGGCAGTGTCACAGAGAGATGGATTCTCCTCTGCTTTGTGTCCAGGGATGATTTTGGAAGCTGAAATCTCACTTTAGCCATGAAAAATCTGTGAAGGTCAGCTTGCTGTACTGCCGGGTGCTTATCTGGTTTGGTTATCAGAGGGACAGAATTTTTCTCCCTCATGGAAAAGTCATTGACAAAGGAGAGAGGAAATGAAGCTGCTGCTGATGAAGCTTTGCCTGCTTAGTGGTGGGTTTGGCAGCTCTGGACTTGGTGGACTCAGTCTCAGAGGTCTTTTCCAACCTTAACAATTCTATAATTCTATCCTTCCCACCTCAGTCTCGGTCGCTGGCCTTGCACAATGACCACAAGATGACACTGTCCTGGCAATCCAGATAGTCCCAGATGGGCCATTCCAGCTGGTTGCATACTTGCATCCCTCTCCCAAATGGCCACACCATGCACATTGCCCTTCAGCTTTTTGCCAAGCTTGCTTCATACAGGCCAGAAAAACTGAAGAGAAAAATAGCTCCCAAGAGCTTCATCCTGCTCTGCAAGTGTGTCTCTGGTTTCTAAAGTAAAGAAAACCTCCAAGAAGCAGGATAAAGTGAGGAGAGTTACTTCCAAATTCTGGACAAAAAGAAATTTTAGGCCTTGAGGTAAAATAAAAGCTGTTCCAGGGTGTTTAACAAGGAGCAGACTTGTAGAAGACCACCAGCACCAGGCATGTGGGACTGAGAGCTGGGTTATCCCAGCAGGAATCTCTCCCAGCTGATCTCCAGTGTTCAATGAGGAGGAGACCACAGTTCCATTGGTCTCCTTGGATAAAACCTTCTCCAAGCCTTGGACAGTGGAAGAAACAAGGATGAATCTGAATTAAACAGGTTTCTAACCTTCTGCTGCAGGGGAAGGGTCCCACCTTGACCCTCACAGAGCAGATGGTGTCACACCAGTGACCTCCTGACCCCACCAGGGAGTGGGGAAAGGAAGGTCACTCAAGAGCTCTGTTCTTGGAGCCTGCTCAGCTCTGGCAGTGCTGGAGTCTAATGAGACCCTCAATGTAGCAGAACTTAAATCTTTGCCATAGACAGACTTTCCTAAATCCTAAAGCTTACAGGATTTTCCAGCACAGCCCAAACCCAAGGCCATCCCAACACATCATCAAAGATCTTTGGTGCAAGAAGTACCAAGATGGGGTGGAATCACCCTTGCTCTATTATTGACCTCTTCTCAAACCTTGGCTTGGTATCAGAGCCAGGGGATATTTAGCTTTCAGGACTGGTTCTGACTGAAGTTCAAGCTCAAACCACTCTAATCAGAGTCCAGCATCATTTAAAGCCCAGGTTTGGATGGGCTGTGGTTCAAAATAAAAAGTCCCCACTCCACGTTGTGCTTCCTGTGGAATGTGGCTGCTCATGGAGTGCATGGGATCCATGGGATGCAGAGGTGGATTTGTGGGCCACTTGTCTGTGGAGGAAGGACTGTGCAGTTTTTGTTTAGTCTGGTTATAAATGTCATACGTTATATATCCTTCACCATTTCCTCGTAAGAACACTTCGCTAATGGATATCTGCACCAGGAAACTTCTGTGGCTAGACAGCCAAAATTTTACCTTCTTCACTTTCAGCCCTTCCTTATAACACTGTAATTCCTCAGGATTTATGTCATTCCAATATTTGTTTCATTCTCCCCCAGTTGCTGCTCGCCAAGCCAGTGATATTTCATTTATTTTAATCTTTCTTCCAGAAATTCCATTTTTCCTAGCAGAACCTTGGTGCTGTTGGTTTTTTTTATTATTATTATTTCCCTGATGTTCATCCCATTTGCCAAGGGAAGGCTAAGGCACTACTGCATTATATTCCAAGTGAAAATTATTTTATTAGTGCAGCACACCAGGCTTAAGAGAGGAACTTGTCTTAACCAGAGCTGAACACTCACCTCACCTTTTAACTTTGGTAACTGTGACATGAGAACTGAAACTGCTGGATCTGGTTAGTTTCTTTAAGAAAGAAAAAGAAAAAAAAATAATTAAATTGAGAGATTTGGGGGTTTTTGCTGAAACTACTCATATATAAGCACTGGCAGTGTCATGTAACACAGACAAATCTATTTTTTGTGGAATAACCAGAAGGTCTTTTTTTCAGGAACACGTAGATCAGTTACATGCATTCCCTACTCGTTGCCATTTATAATTTTGTGTATAAGGAATTTAAACCCTGGGTTGTGCTGCCCTGTGTGGAGGGGAACACTTGGCTGAATAAACCTGACAAACTGTTACATCAGACCCTCAACAGGCAATTACTACTTATTGAGGGAAATTGCTTCATACATCAGTCGATACATCATGTCGTAATTATTTTAACATTAAAGGGGGAAAGATCAGTTTGGATAGGTGTGCAGCTGTATTAATAAATTATTTTTGGGTGCCTCCTGCTCCATTTGCATTAGCCTTTCCTCTGGGGATAAGATTTTCCTTTGAATTTTGCTGAATTACTGTCCAACACACCTATGCGTGCAAAGTCTTTGACTGGTGAAAGGAAAGGGGGAAGTCAAGAATTGGTTATGCTTTTTTAGCAGTTTTAAAAATCACTTATAGCATTTTTAAAAAATACTAACAGAATTTGAAGAAATAAAGAGTTTGCAAATCTCTCCATAAAACTATGATTTTCTTTGCATGGTTAATTTTGCTCACTGGAAACTGAGTTTTCTGTAAGACAAATTTTTTTTCTGGAAGAACATTGATTCTGTGACAGAGTTGGGGAAATAACAAAACAGATAAAACAGCATCATGTAGGTCTCTTTTAAGACACAAAAAATTATGTCTTTTAGCACTTTGAAACAAGTTTTGCTTTTTTTGAGCAACTCTACAATCCACTTTTCTTTTTTTGTCAGAAAGAGAGAACAGTCAGGAAAACTCGTGTTTTAAGAAGTTGGATCCAAATTCCTGAATGGATTCTCCTCACAAAACTGACAAGGAAGGACATTAATGACCTTTACATAGTGATGAAATGAACTAAACAACTTTATCCTTTCTTTTGTAAGTAGGATGTAACTTTGGGGCTCACACTTGGGAATAGTGTAACTCCACCAAGATGAATATCCCTGTTAAGGGGGAAGACCTGAAATTCCACAGCAGGCAAAGGAGATTCCTTGCCAGGGAGCTTCTTGGTTTGTGTCATCTTGTATTTCCACAGCTGGGCTCCAGGTGTGACAAGGGACCTCAGAGTTTCCCCTGGGGGTGGCTCAGGGTGGGCGATGCCTGCACAGCTCCCCAGCACTGCTTTCCACGTCTGCCCAGAGCCGTGTGTCTGATTTTCCATCTCTTCCACCTCTGGGAATGCAGCCATTTATCCTCTTGCTGCAGGAGGCTCCTTGGCCTTTCCCTCCTGGGGAAGGAGCCCTACACCCAGCCCCAGCCCCACACGCTCCCCCTGGCCCCTCACCCCACACCACAATTCCTCCATCATCTTCCTGCCCCTCCCTTCAGCTTTGCTCCCCTTTCATCTCCTGTTTCTCCTCCCTCGTGGGCTACCTTTGATTTTCAAATGCTCATATTCCAGTCCCTCCTTCTCTGGTGGAAACTTTAACAAATGCACCAACATCTGCTACAGTTAGTCATCACACTTAATGTACAGGATATTCCAGCTGGCTTCGCTCTCCTTTTATTATGTATTGGAAAGAGGTTTCATCTGTGCTCCTCTGGCTTGGCCAGACACACACCCAGACTCACCTCCACGTGGTGTGGACACAGCTGGGGTACCATGGGGTGTCCCTTGGCCACCTGCCCGTGGCTTCCCCCAGTCCAGCACCCCACCCACTCTCCTGTTCCCCACAGTGGGATGTGTTGGGGTTGTAAGGTCCTTTTTTTGAGGTGTCATGAAGGCAGCCTGAGCTGGAGCAGTGGTAGAGAGAGATGCCCACAGTTCAGGCAAATCCTGAAGGCTGGAGATGGCACCAGCCTGCATGGCAAGAGCTCCTGGCTTGGGGTTGGGTATGGAAGCTTGTGATGCCTGCAGGATTTACAGGCAAATCATTCAAAGCTCACATTAGCAGGAAATCAGTATTTTTCCAAATCTGAGGGCAGAACAATCACCCTCCATCCTTACCCAGGCACAATGCTCCATATCTTCACAAAAGAGACCCAAAATGGAAGAAACCCCAGTCCAAAGCCCTCATTTTATGGAAAAAATAAACAAGAAATACCTCAGACACCACCACAGTGACTTTACAGCAGACTGAGAACACAAAAGTTGCACAGCTGCATTGTTGGGAGCTGGGGCTGTGTAGAGCATCAGGCAGGTGAGGGCAGCTGGGAGGAGAGGAGAACAAACAAATATCTTCAATTAAGAGGAAAAAAAAAAAGAATTTATGAAAAATCTGGTCTTTGGGTTAAAAAAAAAAACAAACATATTCTCCCCTTTTCCTTCCAGCAAGTGTTCACCAGTTTTCTTAGAGCACCGTGGTTAAGCACTGGCAGCCATGGAATGCTGCATGACTTTTATTCAGAAAAATACATTACTAAAGGAAGTTGCCCCAAGATAAGGGCAGAAAGCAAAAATTAAAAGACGAGGAGGCACTGAGGATTTAAAGACTTCAAGGTGCACATCCTGAAGTGGGGGCCTGGCTGGAGAACGAGCAACTGCAGAGCGTTTGAATGACGTTGGTCCCATCAGGTGTGCGCTGAAGAAAAACAAAACAGCAACACACTGAGGCCATGAACACCCCAAAACGGGGCGTGCAGCTGACTTCACACATGATTTCTGTCCTTGGGAGTTTCCAGCTAATTCCCTTTGCAAGACGAGAGGTTTATTTGCTTTCCTAGATAAATATGGACCCATGTCATGCACTTGTTCCCCCGACAACACTTTACAAAAGGAGCATTTTTCTCGAGTGTTTGATCGTCCTCAGAAAAGAAATAGCAGATGGTTAACACAGTTGTCAGCTTTCTCTAATTGTAGGTGAAATCCCCGGGTCAGGAGGATTTCCAGCTGCTAATGGATTTTCCTCATTTTGGTGTGAAATCAGTAAGCGTAGAAACTGTGCTGCCAAACGCCGCTCCATGCCTCAGGCTGGGGTCTCTAAATGTTATCCTGGGTAAATAAAAGCTGTGTTTTTCAGTAGATTTGAGGGCAAATCTGTATACTCATGCTAAAAGGCTTTTTTCAATCATATTTCCTTTATTGCCCAAGAATTTCCCATCTCCTTTAGAGAACAGAAGTTGATGTATTCTTCCCTATAAGGGTGGGCAGGCCCTGGCACAGGGTGCCCAGAAAAGCTGTGGATGCCCCTGGATCCCTGGCAGTGTCCAAGGCCAGGCTGGATGAGGCTTAGAGAACCTTGGGATAGTGGAAGGTGTCCCTGCCCATGACAGGGGTGGAACTGGATGGGCTTTAAGATCCTTTCCAACACAAACCACTCTGGGATTCCATGATAAAATCAAAGGCAAGGGTGATGTAAAATCAGCATCTTTAATTACCAGATACAATTCAACCTGCTGAAAACGAGCAGGCAAGAGACAGACTCATAGAATTGTTAAGGTTGGAAAAGACCTTTAGGATAATCAAGTCCAGCCATCTGTGCAACACCACCCCCACGATGACAATTAAACCATGTCCTCAAGTGCCACATCCACATGTTTTGAACACTTCCAGGGATGGTGACTGCAACACTGCCCAGTCTGTTTTAATGTTTTACAACCCTTTCCATGACAATTTTTTTTCCTAATAGCCATCTAAACTTCCCCTGGCACAACTTGAAGCCATTTCCCCTTGTCCTGTCCCTGTTCCCTGGGAGCAGAGCCTGACCCCCCCTTGCTGCACCCTCCTGTAGGGACTTGTGCAGGGCCAGAAAGTTCCCCCTGAGCCTCCTTTTCTCCAGGCTAAAACATGGGGTGGGTCTGGGCTCACATCCTGGATCTGTGCTGGGATTTGGGGTGCAATGGAGGGGTACAAAGGAGGAATTTCTTGGCTGTGCTCAGACTGACACATGCAGAATGGAGCTGGAAGAAATCCCATTTCTTTATCCCAGAAGACTGAGACTGTGAGACAACAAAATAATGGAGCTTATCTGTGTGATCGATGAGAAAGGAATCCAAGTGGAATCCATTTAAGGTTGAGCTTGGTGCTTCCCATTTGAAATATTGACAATAAGTGGAGGAGTCATTCCATTTAGAGAGAGTGACATCATCACAAATGGAGCTTGGGATGTGCTCCATAAATTTCTCTGCTTGCTGCAGGTGACAGACATTGTCTTCTAGGAAATGGAAGGTGTTCAGGAAAACTGTAAATAACTCCTGCACTGCTATAACCACAGAGTTTGACATGACAAAACACATGACAAAATATAAAATATTTTTCCAGAGAAAAATGATTGGGAAATGGCTGATTTACCCATGAAGAATTCTAGATACTCCTTCAAAAGAGTAAAAAGTGTTTGAAACATGTCATGGCAAAGAGGATCTTCCAACACATTGAAATTCAAAAGTGAGAATAATTTCCATGTGGCTAAAAAGATATGGGAAAATAAAAAGAATTCCACCAGAAGAAAGATTTAGCTGTTCCTGAACTCATCTGTACTATGAACATTGTTTGACACTTGAAATTTGGTAAATGTTTGGCAATCACCCAGTTTATTTTGGAAAATTCAGGATATTATTATTCAAGTGTGCTGTTGTAGTGCCTCAGGTGTCATGATGTGCTTCACTTAATTTCCTGCTTTAATTTGGTGCTGGAATATGTGAATAAATGCAAGGAGAGTTTTATTTTTACTTCCTAGCACACTTGAAAACAGGTTGCTGACTTAATGCTATGTAGCCAAAATAGATCTGGGGTTATTTTTAATAATCTTAATATGCTTAGTCTATATCACTACCTAAAGTCTGGTACATGATAGAGCAAATCACAAGAATATGAAGATTTCCAATTTCTTTTAAAAAATAGGAAGCTGATAAAACACATGACAAGTGTTGATGTGAATCTGCCACTACACAGGTTGAATTTAGCCCTTCTCCTCTCCAAAAAGAAACATTAAATCTTACATACAAGGAAACCTTACTTATTTTAAAAATAAAAATAAAAAAGACTGCAAAACTTAGCACTGCAGAATGGATTTCTTATTTTAGCAAAAACAACCCAGTGAGGGCAGGGAGAGTGACAAACCCACACAGGTTTGGACCAGATGATCTCTGAAAGTGCCTCCCAACCCAAACCATTCAGCTCCAGGTTTGGAGGGGCAGTGGAATGGGCTCAGTCATTTGCTGGTGTAAATCAGCTGCTGATCTGCACCAGCTCCTGCCTCCTCCCTGCACTGCCATTGTCTGCATGGACACACTGTAATTTAAGCCAGCATGTTACTGTAATTAAAAAAATACACAAATGACAGAATTTGACTCAAACCCCACCATCCTTCATGGTTTACATTTCCTACAGAGGGAATTAACTGGTAAGATGTACATGTTTATTGGTTTCCTTCTTTGTGCTTTTACAAGTATTTTTCTCTTTGATGATCTAAACCATATGTCGAGGTACTTTGGAGGATTATTTTATCAGTTTCTCTGCAGTATGAGAGAAATACCAGGGCAGAGCCCATAGGTTTGCACACATCCAGGCCACTAAATCATCCCTCATTCCCGAGCAGCCCAGCTGCCATATTGATAAATAGTCCATGTCACATTAATTTAATTCTGAATCACTCTGAGGCATCGTTTTGTTACAAATATAAATTTTGTGGTGTAATGGAATGTGTTAAGCCTTTAACAAATGAACATTTAATGGCCGCTCATGAAAAAACATAAATAATCAGGAATAAAATTAGCGGGGTTGGTAATGAGCAGATGGAGCAGCGTGGCCTGGCCCTGGGAGCTGGGATAGGTGGGAGCAGCATCCATGTTTGCTCCTTCCCCTTGGAGGCTTTGGCAGGGATAAAAATGCCTGAAGTTGACATACAAGGTTCTTTGAACAAACTAAAATCTAAAAAATAATCTGCTGCACCATTTTTGGTAATAACTGAAAATACCCGTCCTTCCCTTGATTCCTCTCTACATTTATTATACTGTACATATTATTCTATATTATATTATTATGCATTATTATAATGCTTCCCAATAGATTCTATTATGTTATTGCATTATTATTATATTATTACTTAGGGATATTTTTTAGTGGTGGACTTGGCCATGCTGGGTTAATGGTTGGACTTAATCTTTGAGGGCTCTTCCAGCTTAGATGATTCTATGATTCTACAACTCCATGTTGCCTTTCAATTATTCCTTTCCACTGAACCCTGCCAATGTCCCACAGTCAGAAAAAACTTAATATTCTCATTTTATGTATATAAATACATATATAGGTATTTACTCTCTTTTTCACTGAATAACCTATATAATTTTTTTAATTGAAGAATTGTTATTTTTTATTGAATTCCTGCAACCAGTACCTATTAGAGGCAGCAGCTTTCCAGCTGCTCCAGCTTTACTGGACTTATCCACACACCATTTTTTGGGGAAGCCACAATCTCAGCGTGCAGGAATGGGGATCCATTGGTCCCTAGGTCAACTTGGGGGCAAGATGTTAGGCACAAAGGTGCTGCCTGATTAGTGGCAGTCACTGGAAAGAAGTTTTAGCATCTGTGACTCTAGGCAGTGTGTGGATTTCAGCCAAAAGGCTCTCTTTAAATATCAAAAAAGTATCCCTAAAATTGCAAGCCTTCGGAGACCACAGCACTGCACAAAGTGCCAAGAAAAACAACACATAGTGCATAAATCTGGAACAATCACTTACTCCAGCCAGGAAGGGACCCAACGACAAAACACTTACCTAAATGCTTTTTATTTGCATTAACATTTATTCAGGAATGATCTCAAAGCCTCAGTCACCATGCCCTTGTGTGTGTGTGTGTGTGGTGTGTGTGTGTGTGTTAAGGGTTCCTGCACAGCTCCTGGATGAGAATTCCCATCTGTGGGATGGTGGGGTTGGTCAGACTCATCACTTCTGGGGACAGGTAAAAGGGACAAAAATGGGGACATTAAACCACCCCTTGATTTCTCTGCTACTTCTCTTCCCACCAGGGGTGGCAATTTGCATGTGGCTGAATCCATTCCCTGGCCTTAAACCCAAATATCTGAGTACTGAGGAGACCCCTCCTGGTTTTTAATTTATAATGATTAAAATTCACATGAGTTTGAGTTAAAAATCACCCCAGTTCTAATTCCAGCCTCTGTTTGTTTGGTACCATCCTCCTCTGCACTGACCAGGCCAGAAAGATGATCCTGGTTCTTGTCCTGGTCCTGGTGAATACTCCCAGCTCCTGCTCTGTGTTTTCCTCACTGGAAGCATGGAATGGTGATATGTTCTTAAGCTTCACTGTAAATCAGCGATTCTCTCTCCCAAGGATTTGCTCACGATTTGAAAATCTGACTTGAAACAATCCCCTTTCCCCCAGGGCACCATATGCAACTTCAATATATTGGTGGCGAAGGAAAATATGCTGTGCTTGGCGTTTACAATTCCCACTCTAATTTACCAGACAGGTGTTTCTGAGGAACAGCTCATCTGGCAAGGAGAAGGAGGGTCACTAGGTTGGGGATTATTTTTTCCTCTCTCGTATTTTCATTAAGGGGGCAGGCTTGCAAACAGTTGGTAGAAGGAATTGCTTTGGGAATGCTGTCCCCCCATATGAATGGAGGCTCATGAGAAGATGGCAGTGCTTGCTCAGAAAGGGCCCAGCCAAAATTCCTGATTTTGTATGAAACAGCTCCCTCATTATCAGAGCTGACCAGTGAACCAGGCTGGCTCCAGGGAGCACCAGGATCTTGCCCTTCCCCTGAGAAGCAGCCATTTCTTGAGACCTTCTCCAGGATGAGCAACAACTTTACTGGTCCTGAAACTTGTGACTTGCATTCCCTGTCAGCCAGCCAGCAATTTCTTCCTCAGAGAGAAAAAAAAAAAAAAGAAGAAAAGAAGAAAAAAATTCAGCTAAACTAAATGAATCCTGTTCTGAGAGCTAAATATGGTCAGGACATCTGTGACCTCCCCCGACTTCACCCTGGCTGAGCGAGGACAATAGCTGCCATGTGCCACCCTTTGTTGTTGAGCCTGGAAAAGATTCCTAATCCCAGAATAACACACGCGTGGACCCGCGCACGTAGGCACACACACAAACACACACCCCAGTGCTGCTGAAACTTGGATTTCTCATCCAGCAGGGAAGAGCTGGCAGCAGGGGCAGCGTTGGGGGGATGAAAGAGGCCCCCCCCCCTTTTGCTCCATAAAACCCGTGTGTACTCCAGGGGTTTCCTTTCGTCTACAGATGTCCATTCCTAGTGTTACAAGGTGCAAATTCCGAGGTTGGGCAGGCGCTGGGAGCTGTGTTCTCATGTTGAAATGCCGGTATGTGGTCCGCGTGCCTCTGATCTCCAGAGTTTCCTAGCATGACATCTTTCATCATCATCATCAAGCCAGAGGATGAGGATACATGTGGCCACCAGATTCCCTTCCAGCGGGAAGACGGGCCTCGTCCTTCACCTCCCTTCTTTTCCCCCCGTCCTTTAAAGCTGCCCTTTCCCGACTTTGCGGGATACCTGGGCTCACGGCACCGAGCCAAAAACTCCTCTGTTAAGGGCTGGAAGGAGGTGGTTGGGGCCAGCACAGCTCTAACCTCTCCCTGCTCCTTTGAAGGGAATGGGTGAGGGTCTTCCTGCCATCCCCTGCTGCTCAGCTCGGATCGTTTTGCCCCATGTCAGGAAACGGTGGCCTTTTCCTTGGTTTTTTTTGGAAGGAAGTGGTTAACTCTTCCTTCACCGCCCCACGATGGGATTCATCTGCAAATGCCCTCTTCAATCAAGAGCAAGGCGACCACAGAGATGATTTGTGTGGGAGGGAACCAGGCTCGCTGGGAAGCCTGTGGAGAGCGGCCGTGACCGCCCGCAGCGCTGGCCCCCTACCACGGGCACTCCCTGTTAAAGCCATCTCTGCCACCCCACTGCTCCTGATCCCACAGGTGCAGGGTTCCCTGTGTGGGAGATCTCCCTCCAGGGATATCACTTGCATTCAGGGGATGTTTCTGATTCACATCAAAGTGAAAGCTGCAGCAAGCGTGCGTCAAGTCAGCCTTGGCAGAACTCGTGGCCCTCCCTTTATTTTTTTTTTTTTTTTTTTTTTTACCCTTCCTTTTTCTTGTTGCTGCTCAGCCCTGCAGAATGTAATTAGAAAATGAGCCATTTATAAAACAAATGTTTCCGGGAGAAACTCCCCTGAACACCCGTGTCATAAAATTATTGAACACAGTGTCTGAGAGCGTTCAGGATCCAAAATTTCCTCGGGGCTCACCCTTATCCATTATTCTGTCACTGCTTCAGCTGGGCGGTGACATTTTACTGGCGGCACCCTGTTCCCCTCCAAAAGAATTCGGTCTTTTGGCTTTTCTTTTGGCTTTTCTTTTGGCTTTTTTCAACCCTTGGTGTCCTCCTCCATCTGTTAAAACCATGGTGGGGATGCAGCGAGCTTAGGATCGCCTGGTTTCTCTCTCACTCTCCTTCCCAGAACATCCAAAGGGACAGAGAGTGATGATGTTCTCCCCCCACCACCCCACATAATGGTGGCATTTCAAGGGCTGAGCAAAGCAGTGTGACTTTCCCAGCTGGGATGTCCCCTCCTTCTACAAATGCTCATAGCTTTTGCTCAAGGTAAACACCCTGGAGTGGAACATCCCTCTGCTGGGACTGGTTTTGCCCAGTGCCTCAATTCCCACAGGAGCACCATATAACTCGCCAGAATTTCCAACACATTCTACAAAGTGCTTTGAGATCCCTGCCAGCTCCCTCTCTGGTGCTCTGGCACAGTCCAAGAGGCAGATATTAATCTTAACAGCTATATGCTGGCCGGGCCCTGGTTGCCTAAGAGATCCTCCCTGAATTTATTTATTTGGATTTATTCAAAAGAGCATAAAAAGGAACACTCCTCCCAGACTCCAGGCTCACCAGCCATAAATTACTAAAACAACTACAATGAAACCACCCACAGCACCTCCCGCCCCTGACACGACTGTTTTCCTCCAACACCCGGCTCTGCAGCAGCAGCGTCCAGCTTCCCTGCAAGCCTCAGCATTCCTGCCTGGATATGCTGACTGCAGGTGGCCCAAGGACTGGTGCTTTGGGAAGCCCTGTCCTCACTCCTTCTTCAGAGCTGCTGGGGTAGCACTTATGTAAGATGTGGAAGAAGCTGTTGATGTCATTTCCAGAGGATAGGATGATTCCCTGGCACTTTAAGTCCCCATGGACAAAGCAAGAGGGAATTCACGTGGGACAGGGTTGGCCAGAGAGAATTCAAGAGGTCCAATCCCTGCAGGTCTTCTCATCCACCAGTTTGTCCAGACACATGGCTAAATAACTTGTTCTTGAAAACCTCCAGTGATGGAGTTTCCACCTCCTCCCACACCAGGAATCCTGGTTCTCGCCCTTGGAAAATGTTTCCCAAAGTCTGACCTTGGTCATCCTTGCCCTTAGCCTAATCACTTAATCTGCTGGCCCCAGCAGACACAGAGGAACTGCTTCCTATCTCCCATCCAGTGGGGAAATCCAAAATACTTGAAGGCTATTATAATATTTTCCCTCCGTTTTCTCCTCTCTAGACTAAACAACCCCAAATTTCTCAGTGTCTCCTCGCAGGTCATGTTTTCTAGAGCTCTGTTCCCCTTTGTTCTTCCCCTCTGGATCCTCTCCAAGGACTCCGCATCTTTTCTCAAGTGTGGTGCCAAAAGCTGGATTCAATATCCCAGCCGAGGTCTTCCTGGAGCTGTGCAGAGCAGATGGATAACTTTGCATGTCTTCCTGCAAGCCTGATATGTGTTTTGCTCACAAAAGGCAGAGCCCTGCTGGCTCCTCTTCAGCCCATGATACCCTACGCCCTCCTCCAGTGCCCCCAGCCCCAGGCAGGGTCTGTTCTTATCAGCAGGGCCCTCTCTGACTGAAGGGTTTTTGGCTCTTTTTGCTGCTCGTGCTGAGCTCTGTCACTTTCAGCAAAGTGGGAGCAATCCCTGGAGGCTGGAGTGTCCCAGGGCTATGCTCCTGCTGAGGGAGGGAAGGCAGCCTTTAAGCATAATGTCATGGATTCCCATCAAACATTCCTTGGAGCAACATGGTTTAGGGGAAGGTGTCCCTGCCCATGGCAGGAGGTTGGAACAAGGTGGTCTTAAGGTCCCTTCTAACTCAAAATCAAACCAGTTTTTTTGCTTCAAAAGCAGAAAAGATTTGGCCTAAGAGGGTATGAATTTGCCCAGGCCTTGTTTCCTTCCGTGGTGCAGCTGCACCCAAATCCCAGAGAGATGCTATGGATCCTACTATGCTGGCTTGATTTTTGAGGCCATGCTCATCCAGTCCATGTTTTCCATGCCATGCCAACACATCTCAAGGACTACCTTCAGCCCTGGGATGTGGAGAGGCCTTGGATTCTGTCTGTTCTTCCCTTCAGATGTGTCCTTAGACAGCTATGAATGAGTAGTGATGGGATGGCCACTGTTGGGTGGGAACCCTGACTTCCAGGCCCAGATGCCCAGGGAAGTTCCCAGCTGGGACCAGAGCACAAGATGAAGTTCATACACTCCCTGTGCTGGACTCTACCACATTTAGGGACCAAGCTGAAGGAAGAAATCCTGTCACAGGAAAATTAAGGAACCACAAAATCTTTTAGGTTGGAAAATACCTGAAGATCATCAAGTCCAACCCATTGTCTGATGAAAACAAGACCACCTGAGCTGAAAGAAGCATCAGGAAATCCCTAATCCCAGCTCTGAGCTCAACCCAGACCTTTATCCAGTCAGACTTAAAAATTTCCAAGGATGGAGACTGCACAATTTCCTTGGGTCACTTGCTCTGATGGTTGACTCTCCTCATCATGAGGAAGGTTCTTCTATGTATCCAGAAATTATATTCATGGATCACAGTGTATTCTCTGTATGATTTATTCAGTCCTCAAAGCTAGACACAGGCCTAAATGAATCCTCAGACCTCAGTTTTAGCTCTACTGACCCTTCTGCTGCCACTTTTATGCAGAGCAGAGCCACAAAGTGGGATTTAGTGACAGGTGGGGATGTGCATGGTGCAGTGGGATCCAAGTCACCAGGACAGCAGAAGGATGAAGCAAAGAGAGGGCACTGAAGGGATGGTGTGCCTGTTCTTCCACAGTGGGGTCTGGTACTGGAGGGGCTCTTTGGATTTTGGGGCCCTGAGCAACTTGATCAAGTGGGGGGCACCCTTGACCATGGCAGGGGAATTGTAACAAGACTACCTTTATTCCCTTCCAAGCCAAACCATTCTGTGATTCCCTAATTTCGTTGCAATTTTGAAAAATAAGTAGTCTTAAACAGAGATCCAGGCTGAAGTGGAAGCTGCAGGTGGAGTAACACCATTACAGAGATGTTGGACTCATCCCAAGCCCCAGGAGCTAGGGTCAGAAAAATCAGAATTAAATTGCAATGGGAAAGAAATCCAAACCAGTCCAGGGTGTGTTCATTCAGGATATTCTTTCTTTAACTCTGCCCTACAGTCAAGAAATAATGACGCAGTTATAATTCGAGCATGGTTGTGTTTGTAGCCCTTGATTAGATTCAACTAATTAGATTCAACAAAGATTTTTCTTTCTCTCTTCGGTTTTCCTTTATGCTCTTCTAAGTTACAGTGTCATTTTGGGCAGATGAAGGCTGCCAAACAGTTAATAAACCCAACAGCAAATTCTCATAAAGATCAGCTTATTCTGCCATGTGCTGTTCCCAGAGCTCTGGGGAGGTGGAGCAGGGCAGGAACAATCTCCACCTTGCTGACAGCATTGTCTAAATCCCCTGGATTTGTGTCTGGGTTTAATGATTGACCCAGGAAGTGATTTGCCTCTCTTTTTTTATTATTTTTTTTTTCTGCTATGTGTGGTTATGATCAATTTTTGGTACCAGAGTCCAAGGAGCTTAGGGCTGGAAATCCCAGCCCCACTGGATCCAAATGCAAAAATCACCTGACCCTGTCTGACCAAGGTCTCACCTTGGTGAAATTAAAAGCAGAACATGGTCCATAAGATAGAAAGGAAGGGGGGGTCTGTCTCAAGAAAGCCTCTTAAGCAAGCATGGCTGCACTTTCTATTCAAGAGAAAAGCAAAGTTCAGAAGAAAATAAAAACACCTCAGTGTTTTGCATGGCTGATCAAAGACATCTGGAAGATTTAGAAGAAAACCCAGCAAGCTGCTGCAATTGATAAAAAAAGATTAGTGCAGAGCAATTTTCTTTGAGATAGCCAGGAAACAGCAGAATACCAGAGAGCAGAGAAAGGGATCCACCCTGAGGTGTCCTGTCCATAACCATGACTGACTCCAACAAATCCAAGAATATCCTGAGCTGGAAGGGACTCACAAGGATCATGAGTCTGACTCACGGCCCTGCACAGGACATCCCACCATATGTCTGAGAGCCTTGTCCAAACACTCCTTGAATTCCATCAGCCTTGGGGCTGTGACTATTCCCTGGGGAGTCTGATCCAGTGTCCAACACCCTCTGGTTCAAATCTGATGAAAACTTCACCAGTGCAGAGTCCAAACCTAAACACTAAGGAAAGTCAGGAGACCCCTTGGGAATCACAGGGCAGCTTAATACACTGAATGTCACAGAAATAGATCCATGGTTCAGAATGGGCAGTCATCAATGCAAGATAAACTAATTATGGGAGTCAGAAATAAGTTGAAGTGATATAAATTGAGGGTTTTGGTCTCACTGAAAGGTGCAATGGCCACGAGGTTTCAACTGAGGACTCATAGGAAGAAATGTTAGATTTCCTAAAAGGCCAGTTAAGGTTTTGGAGGAGGGAGTCCACCAAGACCTCCAGAAGTAGGAGAGGGGCTGAAAGAATGAAGTCAGCAGGGATAGAAATGGGAGAAAAGCCATATATGCCAAGGAAATTCCAGGAGAAGTGATGACAACAGCAGCACTGGCTCCAGCTTCCTCTTTAAGGTGGGAAAGAGGCAAAGGGAGGGGGTATGTTCTTAGGAGAAGGGAAGGCTTGGCACTGATGGGGCTGTGGACACCTCACCTGAAATTCCCTGAAACTGTGACACTCGCTCAAACTGCAGCATTTTTTAAAAGCTAATTTTCTGGTCTTGATAGCAAAATTTTGAGTCTTGAAAGTGACTTCAGGCTTCACACCTTACTTGCAAAAGATTTTTACACAAGCACTGGAACTCTCAGTCACATGACTCCAAGAACTGAGATATAAGGCTAGGTGTTGGGAACTCCTTGATTCCCCTGGATCATAATGCATCTTATGAGCAGATTAATAAAGGAGGAACGGATTAAGGTGCTGGCCTGAGGTCAAAATTCATTAATATTTGTGGATGTGGATGTTGTGCCTGCCCCATCCCTGGAAATATTCAATGACAGAATGGATGGGCTTGGAGCAACCTGGGATAGAGGAAGGTGTCCCTGGCCGTGGAAGGGAGTAGGACTGGTTGAGTTTTAAGGTTCCTTCCAACCTGAACCATTCTGGGATTCTGGGTTTCCATGAACTTGTCCACACCCAGCCTTACTCTGACAACAGTGGGCAGGAAGAGATGAAACTGGCACAGATTAATTGAGCTGCTTTTCCCAGAAGGAGCAGGCAGGGGGATTCTCAGCCAGGAGCAGCCACAGGGCGACACCAGGTCCTCCCTGGATGAGAGGGTGAATGCAAACAAGAGGCGTCACACATTCCTCTGTGCATCCCTCACCTACAGCTGGGCCCGAGGAGGTGGCCAGCTCGCCGCCAAAGGGAAGGGTGTGTTTGTGCAGCATCCCAGCTTCCATGAGGGCCATCCCAGGGCCAAACTACTGTTTGATTAATCAGCCCTTCGATCCAGCTCCCTGCCTCCCTCCGCATGCAAGGAGCACGATCCGAACAGCACGCACTGCTGGCCTTCAAGGGCTGGCTGAGGCAGCTCCTGATAGCGCTGTTTATACAGCTTCCCGATGGAAACAATGTGGATTTTATTAAATGATCCCATTAGTGTTTCTCCATGCTGTCACTGCAGACTTCAAACGATGATTTATGTTGGCTCGTAGGTCTTTGTCCTCGCACCGAGAGCGGCATCCAAGGACAAAGTGTTCCGGGACAGGGCGGTGGGAGTCCTGCTGCTCCGGCTGCGCGGCCACGCCGGGGTCTGAGCCCCCTGTGCCACACACCAGGCAACAAAGGGGACCTCTGGCCAGCCAAGGACAGTGACACGAGGCACAGGGACACCTGGGGCCACCCTTCATGCTGTCAGTCTCCCTGATGGCTTAAAGGGAGAGAGGCACAGCCCATGGACACGCAACCGCAGGAAAGTTTTTTACTCTATTTGAAGTGGGACAGGTCCTTTTATCCCAGAAAAACTGCACCTGCTTGTCACCTGCTGGTTCTTAGCCCTAAGAATTACATTTATACTGCCAGGCTTGTTTTCCCACTGTTTTTGCCATTTTCTCACCCCATTATTCCCTGGCTGATTCTATCCCCCAAACCGATTTTGCCCGTTTTGCATGCATCCTGGTTTTCACCTCAGGAGCGAAGCAAATAATGCACTCAGTGAAGAAAACACAGCTATGGAGTGGAGGACTGTCCCCTTTGGGACATAAAAGCCACAGACATCCACACTTGGACAAAGCAAGCTGTGGCAATGCCAGGAGTGACTGTGCAGTCAGTATGGATGGAGCCAGGAGTACATTCCCCAGGGAATCCTTTACATCAGCTTTGAGAGGTGTCAAAAATTCAAAGCCCATTCTTTTCAGAGTACTCCCCTGTGTTGCTCTGGTGTGTGCTGAGCTTGTGCTGAGGTTGTGGGAATGAGGCAATCCCGAGATGTATCTTCCCATACTAAAAAAATCAAAGGTTTTTGCTGGCAAGCACCACTTCTGAGAGTGTCTGTGTGTCCAAGGGCTTTGCTCTCAAAGCTCACCCTGAGAATCCACCAGATGACTTGGTCACTTGCTCTCTCTGCCAAGTGGGCAGAGAGCTCAGTGCCCTCATGCTCATCGCCTCTGGGTCAGGGGGTCACAAAAACACATCCAGCAACTCCTTGAGAGCTGCTGAAAAATCAGGCAAGAAGGTCTGAAGCTGCTTTTCATGCACAAGGGATGGCTGAGTGAGCCTGCTCCTCACCCTCCTGTTTAAACACAACCTCTGCCCTCAGCTGCAGCGAGAGTATTTTGCCCTGTGGGAGTCTCCCAGGGAAGATCTTCCTCTTTGGGAAACTGCAGTTGGAGGGGATATTGTGAAGAGGTTCAAACCTCCTCTCTCTCACCCATGTAAGGTCACTGTAACCACTGTAAAACAGAGCTTTCAAGTTTTTGGAGCCTAGCCTGTGACTTTCCCACTGTTTTTGTCAGCACCTGCACACACCAAATGTTTCTGTGCCTAAAACAGCACTACTGAGAGCTGCAGAGTGATGTTGTAGAGAGGATTTGGGGAGAGCCTGTGCAGGAAAGCAAAAGTGCAGCTCAGTTTCTAGCATATTTTTGGTTTGAAAATCACCACGTGCTGAAAGAAAAAGTCAGAATCAAACCAAACAAAAATACATCTTATCATCCACAGGTAAGTCTAAGATCTTACAGCATCAAGAAGCTTTTCTTGCCCAGCTTTGAAAAGTTCACATATCTGGGCTAAAATGCTTCTTGTGCTTTCTATTTCTTCTTTATTTCATAATTTCTTTTTGTTTTAATTCTCCTCAGGTCTTCAGTTTATCAAGCCAGGCAGGATCTGACATCCACAGCACTGCAATAAACCTTGGACCAAACTCCAGGAGCTTGTGGCAATGCCCAGAGCAGCTCTCCAGAGACTGGTTCATGAGGACAGGGGCAGGGCTGTCACTTTGCACACTGTGTCACCTTGTGTGTCACCTTGCAGAGGACAGGCACCGGCAGAGAGCTGCCCTGCTTCCCTCCGTGCTGGCCACTCAGCTGGGTGATGTGTTTCTGCTTCTGCCTGCAGAGAATGAGGGCCCAAAATTTGGCAGCAGTAACAGGAAAACTGGACAGTCTTGTCTTTCTTCAGGATGAGGCCTGCTGTGTCTGGATTTCAGCAGCAATTAAAAGACCACCAGGCCAGCACATTTCCTGCCACTCCAATGGGAAATGGAATGAAAGCCCAACTCTCAGGTGTCCACATGGACATGCCTGAGTGGGGACAAATCACAGAATCCCAGAATGGTTTGGGTGGGAAGGGACCTTAAAGATCATCTCACTCCACCCCTGCCATGAGTAGCATTCCACCTTCCACTATCCCGGGTGGCTCCAAGCTCCGTCCAAGCCTGGCCTTGGGATCCAGGGGCAGCCACATCTTCTCTGGGCAACCTCTTCCAAGAGCTGTATCCAAAAAGGTCACAGAGATGTCCACATGCACTTTGCAGGTGAATCCCTCACCTGGGCAAGGAGATGATCTCTTCTCCAGTGGATCTTGCAGAGAAATGCTTCCCCTAAGACAGCATAAAGACTGCCTATGTTACTACAGGCTAGAGAAACCCCTAAAATAGCGAAATACAGCTGAAGGGAAGAATGCGTTGGGAAGGGAATCATATGGCTGGCTGGGAAACGCTGGGCTTTGAAAGGGGATGGGGCGGGACAGGAAGAACATTCCTTTCTCCCTACAAACGCCTCGAGCCGCTTGGGAAACATCCGCCGAGGCTCGCAGCCCGTGGCCGGCAGCGCTGCTCCCGTCGCCGGCAGATGCTGCGCCGTGCGGCCGCAGGCTCACCCCGGACCACCACCATGGATGGAGAGGGATGAGGTGCCCGGAAAGAGGCAGCCCGAGCCCCAGATGCTCGGGATGGAGATCGCCGCGTGTGTCGGGTGCAGGTGGCCGCAGGCGGCAGGGTCAGCTTGCCCTGTGGCCACCGCCGAGCTCCGCGCGTGGGGAAGGAGGGAGAGGGGAGTGTGCTGCTGCAGGGGTGTGTTTTGCAGTTCCATGCCGTGCTCGCTTTCCTCGGAAGATGGGGAGAATTGCAGTTGCTTCGTGCTTTCAGCTCAAATGGGGATTTGCAGCCCCCTCCTCACCTGGCCAAGGGCACAGAGGATTGGCACCAGCCTCAGAGTAGGGCTCCTTCCCACCACCCTGTTGCTCATCCCCCTGTCCCTGCATCTATTTTGCCACACTGTGTAATTAACTTGCCTAAGTTCTCCCCCAGTTTTCTGAATTATTGTCAAAACCAGGGCTTGTGGATACGTGGAAGTGAAGAATTAAACCCCTCTTCTGCATCTCAGGCTGACAAAGCCATTACTTGGGATGTCAAGGGCAACCCAAATGACCAGATGAGAATAGGAACTGCTGAGCCACCCCCTGGCTCCCCCTTAATCAGCACAACTCCCTACACTGACTCCTGCAGCCAACCCTGCTCCCCCACTGCTGCATGTAATGCCACCAAAATTGGCATCAGGACAGACCCCATCCTGCAGTGGGTTGTTTTTTTCTTATTATTTACAAAGAGCTGGCTCTTCCTTTTGATAATTATCAGCCACCCTTTGAAGTAGTTTGTCTCCACAGATGTTTGCTGCTGCCTGGAGACACATTACTGTCCCCAGTTGCAGAGGACACCCATGTAGAGTCATGGTAGGAAATTAAGCCCACTGCCTCCTCCCTGGCACCAAACCACATGGGAAAGGTCTCTGCTCCTTCCTAAATAGGGACAAAACTCCCAAGTGCCAACAAAGTTTGTGTCCTGCACGAACAATACTGAGTGAGTTCTTCTTGTTGAGAAAACATTAATGTCCTGAGCCCCAGGAGACCCTGGGGTGGGGGAAAAAAGCCTGATTTCAGCAGGGTTTTATGGATCAACACCACCTGGGGCCGAGCTGGCTCCAGCATCCCCAGAGCTCGGTCTTTCCCACATCTGGAAACAGGCACTGCAGAAGGTGCAACAGCTGCCAATGGGGATGCAGGCAGAGCACATCTCACCCTTGGCAGGCGACAGGTAGGGAGCAGAATTTCTCCTTTTATTTTCTCATCCTGACCAGAAAGGCAGATTTTTGGAGCTGGTGGGAGAGGCATGCTAGTTTAAATCAACAGTTTGCTGTTAGCACTGCAGAAGCCTTCTCTGCACGTTACCTGGTAAACAAACCGTGCTCTGAGAAAGAAAGGCCTGTTTATAAAAGCTCCTCTTGACATTTGCCTCCTCAAACATAGCAAAACATGTGCTAGGAATAGATGCATGAATGATCGAGTCTGTTTTGAGTCTCCTCTCTTCAACAACCAAGGAAATCCCTATGTACAAACATTTAAACTGGAACATCTGGAGCACAGTAATTTTATCTTGAAGATCCACATCAAACAAACCTGCAGCTCAGCCCAAGAAGATCTACAAATACTTCCCCAAGGAGACTCCAGCCTTACAACTCGGGTACCAGGAGACCTCAGATTTCAAAGAAAGATAATTCAGCATCTCTTTATCCACACCTGACAAGTATTCCTTAAGAGGGCATTAGCATGAAATTATCGCTCTTAGTCAAACCCAAAGTGAAAGAGATTTGTCCCAATTATCTGACTGAGGCCTTGAAATACCTGCTTTTAAATTTACAACCCAGAAAACCCCATGCATCATTTGCAGGCAGAACTTTACCCGAGAAATCTCACTTTGGTTGCACTTTTTCTGTGCAGCTGAGCTGCTAAAATAAGCACCCAGCCATATATAGCACAGTACGTTGGCACTCACAGCAGTGGGGAATGACTGGATTCAATTTTCCATGGAAGATGACAATTAAAATTGCTTTCTTTGGTATATCCCATCCTTTCTGTTGTTTTTTCTGTTCCCTCCAAGCGCAGAGTAAATTTAGGACTCCGAGCTCCTTTTCCTTCAAAATCTCACTTCCAGTTTCCATCTTATTAAAGACATGACTTAACTTTAATGTGTGTAACATAAACGGCATCGTAAAGAGGAAGAATTAAAACAGCATGGGAACATTGGTGGTTTCAAGAGGGGGGAAATGGCACAGCTTCTTTCCTTTGGGGTTGTTGTTGTTTACCTAGTGGATAAACCTCGGCGCTCTCGCTCCTACCGAATACTTGGCCTTGCCTTGCAATAATTGGGAATTCCACGTTTTGCAAAGTTGTTACATTATATCCACAAATAATCCATCTTGTCAAGTCCATCTCGTCCCTCGAAGATAAAGTTGGAGCTGAGTCACTGCAGACATCTGGAGAAGGTTCATTACTTGTAATTGCGAGCCCCTCTGTTAATGCACCCCATGAGAAAGGAGCTGACAGGCTGCATATTTCTGCAAACTGTTCCCAGAAAGAACCAATTTCCTGACTTCCATGTGGTGTCAATAATATAGGCATGAGATGGAGCAGTGCTTATGAAATATTAAATCTGCTTACAGGACCCAGCTATAAGCAAATTCAGACCACCTGGGAGATGGAGGTTTGCACTGGGTATGTGGAGTTTGGCACTCACCTGGTACATGAGATGGGCTCTAATCTACACATTTTGGCTTATTTACCACAAAACTTCCTGACAGTAGTGCGGGGGGAAGGGAGAAAAAAGGTAGAGGGTGGAGGGGGTAAAACACATTTCTTCACGTTTAGGACTCAAACCTTTCAAATCACTGACATTATTAAATTTACTATCACATGCAGCCAGAGATCTTATTATTCATCGGCAAAAAA
>WEIU01022694.1:2707-61197 GCA_013389925.1 Aegithalos caudatus | reverse complement strand
TGCTTCCTAACTTGTAAAGAATGAAACAGATGTGTATTTACGAGACAACTTCTTAGAATAAATTAAGGACTGGCTTCGAAAAGTTATGAGCAGCTTTTATTTCTTGTCTAGACATATTTTTAAATTGGAAAAGAGAAAAAGAATTTTTATTGTTTTTATAGTAGGACAATGTTTTGATTAGTGTTGCATTAAAAAAACAAAACAAAATAGAAACCCACCTGCTTGAGGCAAGCAAAGTTGCGTTCTGCAACACAAGGCTTTATTTCTCATTGCAGCAATCTGGTATTTATGTGAGATTCACACTCTGCTGACTGATCCCATCAGAGATCTGTCCTGGTGAAAGAAACAGAAGGGATTGGTCAATATTTTTGTCAATACATAGACAAAAAAGGTTTCTGTCTGAAGTTTAACATTCTCCCTTGCATGAAATAATTTTACCGGAGAAAATTTGATATCCAAAATTTTCCTGAAAAATTTTTCCATGTGCATTGACTCTCAATTTCCATTTTCTTTCTTCATACATAAAAAGGAGTTCAGTTCAGGCTGCTTTTCTGGACATGGTGTTTCCCTTCAACTGATACTTTAAAAACCAAACAAGAAAAATACAGTGAGACATGATGAGGAAATTTCCAAAGATTTAGAACATGGGTTTGAAAAATATGGGCCAGATGTAAATTGTCACAGACATATAGACCTTAATGGAATTGTTCTGATACATGCCAGCTGAAGGTCCAATCAAGAATGTTCATGGGAAGACTTGAATGTGTGAAACTGGGCATCAAGTTGAGAATAAATCAATTTTCTTGGACAAACCAGATCACATTCATTTGTAAAGGACCCCCACTAGTTGGCATTTATTTTAAAACTATTTTTTAAGCACCTTTAATAGTGCCTGATTCAAACTCAATGAAGTCAGTGGAACAATTCCTTTTAAAGGGTCTGGAATCAGGCACATCATGAAAACTGTTTCACCATATGTTTCAATGACATTTAAGTTCACTTGTCTTGTTCGAAGAATTCTTTATTCAGATACTCACAGCTTGAGATTCTCAGTTCTTTGGACATTTTTGGTCGATTTAGCTTTTGTTTGGAAGAAGCTGGAATGGGAAGAACTCAGGAAACTTTTTAAGCTAAGAAGAAACAGAAGCATTCTGAGGTTGGCTTGAGGTATTGAAAATTTTTTTAATGACAATTTAATTCTGATTGCTTGAACCTTGATATAAAAGAGAATATTAATGATATGCCAGAGATAGAGAAATTTTCAAAATTATTCTTCCACATTTATTTTGTTTTGAAAGGAGGAACAAAATAGAAGCCAGACCCTACATTTTGAAAGATCGTCAAAGACCATCTAAGATAATTTTTGGTGTTCATGGCAGCTTTACTTTGTGGGATGATTCAAACCTGTAACAATGCACCACCAAAGAAATGGCTTCCATTGCTCTCAATATTCTTACTATAACAATGCAGCAGTTTGGGATATACCTCCAACAAGATCAGTATTATCCCGTAGCGAAGAAGACACATTTCTGCATAAACTTTCAAAGAATTGTCCCATTTTTAAGAGCTTAAAATCTCCTGTGAACAGGAATGTGATGAACATCTAAAAAGAAAAATTGGTTATTACTAGAAAGAGCAAATATGAATGGAATATAAGAAAAATGTGTGTACAGAATTCATATCTGGAATTCATTTTTCTGAGTTACAAGGCAATAGTTTGCCTAAAACTAAAAATAAAGACAAGCTGAAAAGAATACTAATAGTGTGGTTTCTTTTGAACTGCAAATTGACACAGACATTTTATAGGGAGGAAAAAAAAAAGTGAGGCAAATCATGTACCAGTATGAAACAGTGAACGTATGCTGCAAGGGATATGAATTCCCTTACAGTGGTGATAACTTCCATATTCAGCAGAGGTGGATTTAGCACGCGGTTGAGTCATGCTAGCTTTTTGCTGTCAAATCATTGCAATTTCAAAGGCATGAGCAAGGAGTCGTACACATGGAATATCTTACTGTGAAATGAGGAACAGGGCCTGTGGTAATAAAAATATTTACATCTACATATACTTCCTTAAAAAAAAACCCAGACAAGATTCCCCCTGCTGACACCCCCCGCTCCGTCCTTTATTACAACAGCCAGGATAACACAAGAACGAAAAGAAAAAATGGCTAAGGAAAATTTTGCACTTATTGGCTAGTCTCCTAGTGTTCCAGAGTTTTATCTTTTATTATAAAAGTGAAATATTTAAAGACAAATTTTTGAAAAAATAATGTTTGCATTGTACTATCTCCCTAAATTTCTGGACTGAGGAGAACAGCATAGACTTCTGGGTAGTTGTTCTTTATTAATTTTTTTTTTTTTTTTCTGTCAAGGAACCTTTACAGTTCTTCACTAAATTATTTAAACATCTTAGCATACACCTATTGAAAAAGTATTTTCATCTGAACACAAAGTTTTAGATGCAATAATTTATGTAGATATGAATATGATGGGATTTCTGAAATTTTTATACCTAATGGGTATTCACAATCTCTTAGATACCTTCTTCCTCCATAGTTAGCAGTTGCATTAGCACACTACCTCCCTGAGGCTGAAGGATGCCTGTTTCCTTTTGGAAAATCACCATTTTCACCTGCACTGCATTTTTGAAAGCCCTATGAAGTATTTCAGGAAAATCAAATGTATTAGTTTAAGCAACAAATCTTTTCTAACCTAACTTATTTGGCTAAAATGGATTAGGGAGTCACTGCAAGTGGAAAGATGACAAGTTCTAGCAGAGACAGTTCATGAGAATTAGGGCTGGCAAATCTCTCAGCCCTGTTGTTGAAGCTAGCAGAGAGTGGATATAGCTTAAGCCTCTTACTAAATGCACCCAAAGGTGTCCTCCAGATAGAAATGAAAATTCAAATCTACTTAAATCTTATGGGAAAGCACATAAAGGAGAAGCTGGTTGATATTGGCCTATTGGCTTGCTCTGCTTTGTGTTGCTGTTAGAAGACATCTTGATATGATACAGCCCAGCATAAGCACATATGGAATGAAATGTGACATGCAATAAACAAAGTATTTTAAATGAAACTTTTTATAGCCGTAAGAAATAGAAGAAACAGTCACACGCTGCTCATTAGCTTGTAAAAGTAGACACAATGGCTTGTTTTGTAGGAAATTTCAATTCATGCCCATAAATCAAGAAACAACGTAAGCAGTTCTGATTGTTTGTGGGAAAATGTTTAATTGCTTATTTATTTGATTTGTTGCTCTAAAATGTATTCTTATACAATGTATTCTTACATCTTGTGTCTGCAAAGAGTAGAGAGATGTTTCTTAAAAGCATTTTTTAGAATGACTTGGTGTCGGTCCAGTGCTCTGATGTCACTGGAACAGAAACAGGACTCTGTCTGGATTTATTAGAAGGGGAAAGGCTCTTTTTAGTTTTCTCTGTTTTATTGCATCTTTCTTGACATTAAACTCCGGTACTCAGTACAGCCTATTCCAGATGTACAGTTATTTCTTTAAAGTACTATGCCAATTACTGACACATAATGTCATATAAATTATTGTAAACTATTAGATAAAATGTACTAATAAAATCAGGCCTATTAAACACTTGCAGTTTGATTTCTCCTTTTAAACCAGCACATTAAAATTATGAAATATAATATATTTATTACATATAGCATATGTTTGCATAATAAAAATTAACAAAATATAAACTTAATTCTCCTTATAACTGATTGTCAAATTTTCTGATAGAAAGACTTTTAGTAGCTCCTGTAGGCTTTATTGCAAGATTCCATGCTTTCTCTGTAGTACGGTTGCAAGACAAAGGACAGATATAACAGATCTCTTCCCAAAATATCTACTTCTTTCCCTAAAATGTCTTATTTTTATCTGTAAGTTGTAAAACTCCAAGTCCAACTTGTAAGCTACATACCTGACTTCAATGCCTCACAATATGCATTTTTATCTTATTCTGTTAGATAATATTAACTTGCCATAATGTCATCCACCATCATAGCGCTCTTGGAGATTGCTTTTGCACATATTGGAGAATGTAACCTTATTTTATCTCTTCTGTACCTAAAAGCTAAAATGTCCCCATTAGGTAATTTACAAATATTTAGACTAAATGCTCAAATGTAGTATGAGGCTAATTATACTTATTCACCTGTAGTAGCAATCATAAAACCTTGTGCTCAAATAAACCTTTATATACTCATTTAATTCTTCTGTTCAAGAAGAAACACTTTTACGCTTCTTGAAGAAATAAATAATAAATTAAAATATTTTAAATTAGGTCTTTCCAAAGCATAGATTTCAAGAATTATCAGGACAAGCAATAAATCATACATTTAACATCAAACAAAAGATCACATGTGATCTCAGACATTAGAGAGAGAAATGTTTTTCAGTCATTTAAACTCTCTAAAATGTTTTGGCTTATTTACAGAATGGTTTGGAGTAGTTTTTTGAAATTTCTGAAATAATTTATTTGGATGACACTGCACAAAATATGTATACATCTTTGAGTAAATAGCTGTTATAGTTTCTTTTAAGTGAGAAGTGAGAAGTTTCTTTTCTTAGAGAAGTGAGCATTTCTCTAAAGCCAAGAATTAGATTGAGGTGAATGGCAGGCAATTTAAAATAAAATAAAAAAGAAAAAGAAATGCAGATCACTGTAACAGAATTCATCATTAAGTAATCTATTTGATATCTTTTTAAAAATTTTGAAATCTCTTTTGAGTTTTTTGTAAGCCATACAGTGCAGTTGCTCCACCATGTGTGGTTATATTGGCAGATCTAATTTTGAGTAGTATGTCATAATCGGGGTGCTGTAGCATTCATGATTCATTCAAGGCAACAATTAAAAGGATTAATTTATAGTTTAACTATGCTTAAACAATTTGATTTAGAGCCTTCTGAAGAATGTGGAGAGAATTAATTTCTCTGCTGATTTTTTACTACTCTTTAGACAGTGAATTTGAACTCATACAATAACATTTCTATAGCTACTGAGGTAAAAGCACTGCAGGTACTGGAAGAACAACAAAGGCTGGTAAGAGATATGATAACCTTTAGTTTGATCAGATTAGGAATATATGGGAGTATCTGGATGAATCACTGTTTCACAATTTCCCAAACTCTTGCACAACAATAGATAAGACATTAGCAGGTAGGAATACTTAGGAGGAAAACAATTACTCCATTCCTAGTGCACTATAAGCTTGGAAAAAACTATAAATCCTATGGTTTCTCAGAAAGCTTTTTTTTTTTTACAATAAACATAATAAAGGAATTCGTGGTTTGGGATTAGTAAGGAAAGAGTAAACCTATCATATGAAAACTACGTTGGCTTATTTAATATAATAAAAGAAAGGTTAAAAAGGGACATGACTCTTCCTCATAAAATATGAACAGCTCAATAGCAGAGAGGCAAAAACAATGCTGGCACAGGAATAAATAGGAGAAAACTGACCATTAATAAATTAGAGCTGAAAATTGGAAGTCTGTTTTTTGCTTTCTCTCTAAAAGCCCAAAGAAATGTACAAGTAAGGGTAAAAAATGTAAGTAGTTTGAGGGAGAAAAACCTTCACGCATTTTATTTAAGATTTACATTCTCGTATGGAGGAAGATTCATTCATTATACTGAATACTGTGAAAAAAATGGGGAATTCAATCAGGAAAGTATATTTTGATTCCTTTTGCATTTTAAGTTAAATTACTCCATACAAAAGTAATTGTTTTATGTTCAAGTGTTTCATAGACAGTACACAATTACATTTAATTTCACACTAGATACATTGCTTCATATGGTTAAAATCAAATTATATTTTTGCACAAATTTCCTCCCTAAAAAGGTGGTAAGAACCCTACTCTACCATCTGGCTTGATGAGACTGGGCAGTTTTAACCAGGAGAGAACAGGGTTTGGGACTGGGTTTTTAAGTCCTTGTGTTTGCTAGGAGCTATATAAACATATGTGACTCATCATTTAAGGGAAGAAAACAGAAAAAAAAAAGGGAGAAATGAACTTACTATGTTCATTATGTAATAATGAACTATCACTATGTAATGAACTTACTATGAACAAGTAATTGTGACATTAACCATTTCAGATTTGATGTAACCAGAGACCTTCCATAGATTCCAACGGAAACCTTATAGTAAGAGATATGTTAATGAGTCATAAGTATGCTAGCAAGATGTTTTTAAAACAAGAAATGGGGAGGAGAATATATTTTATTTGTATCCATTCCCCCATTCTCTCTCTCATAACTAGGAGACAAGAAAATATATGTTTCCTTCTCAGCACAATCTTTTTCTCTAAAATAAACCCAAGTGAGGCTGGACCTTCTTCACATGGTTTAAAGCAAAAGACTCAATATCAGACTCAATACTCCTTTTCTTAATGTTTAATTAAATCCTGCACTCTCTTAGCTCTCTTTAGAACGGAAAGGAGAAAATATTGCAACTTAGTAATGAGAACTCAAGAATTACACTGCCCTTTCTCCCTGTCAAGACAGACATCCCACAGGAACTACTCAGGATTTTCCCAGAATATGATTAAAAGCTCTAAAGAGTGGGGTGCAATGTGTGTACACACAGGAGCATTTTACCAGGTCTGGATTGTTCTTTCCCCATACTCTATACACATTTGAGAGTGCACAGTGCCTTCGAGTGTGACATTTAAGTTTGACTGCAGTATTCCTTAGAAAGAGCCATTGTTTATATTTCGGAGACTGCTATAAGGCTTGATTGATAAACAGCCTAGGAGGTTTCTGGAGTGCATGAAAGATAACTTCTTGGCACAGCTGGTGAGTGAGCCAACTAGGGAAAGTGCTCCGCTGCACCTGGTGTTTGTGAACAGCGCAGGTCTGGTGGGTGATATGATGGTTGGAGACCATGGATCACAACTTTCTCTCAAGCACCCACCTGCTCCGGGGGGGTTCCCTCCACAGGTGGATCTCTACATCCCCATGGTTCTTCAAGTACTTCATCATTTTCACCATGAGCTGTAAGGAAATCTCAGCTCTGGTGACTGGAGCACCTCCTTTTCCTCCACTGACCTTGGTGTTTCCAGAGCTGTTCCTCTCACATATTCTCACCCTGTTCTTCTCTGGCCACAATTACGTTTGTGCAGTGACCATTTTTTTTTCTTCTTCTTAAATAGGTTATCACCATTTCTAATTGGCCAAGCCTTGACCAGAGCAAGTCTAGCCTAGGAGCTGCCAGAGATTGGCTCTGCTGGACATGGAGGAAACTTCTAGCAACTTCTCACAGAATCCATCCCTGTAGCCGCTCCTGTTACCAAAGCTTGGCCATATAAAACCAACACACAACTCATTGCAGCACTGCAGGCTAGGGGAAGAGTGGCTGGAAAGTGGCCAGCAGGAAAGGACTTGGGTGTGCTGGTTAACAGCAGGTGAAGCCAGCTGTGCCCAGGTGGCCCAATAGCATCCTGGCCTGCCTCAGACATGGTGGAGCCAGCAGGAGCAGGGCAGTGATCATTCCCCTGTAATTGACACTGGTGGGGCTGCACTTCAAGTACTGCATCCAGTTTTGGGTCCCTCACTATATGGGAGACATTGAGGGGCTGGAACATGCTTAGAAGAACTGGTGAAGAGCCTGGAGCACAAGCATTGTGAGGAGTGACTGAGGTTGTTTAGCCTGGAGAAAAGAAGTCTCAGGGGGTACCTCATCACTCTCTATAGCTGCCTGAAAGGAGGTTGTAATGAGGTGGGGGTCATTCTCTTATCCCAACTACCAAGCAGTATGACAAGAGGGAATGGCCTCAAGTTGTACCAGGGGAGGTTTAGATTGGCTATTAGAAAAAAATATCCTCACAAAGGGCTGCAAGTATTGAATAGGCTGCCCAGGCAAATGGTTGAATCAACAATGCTGAGGATGGTGCAGATGCCGTGCTTAGGGACATGGGTTAGTGATGAGCTTGGCAGTGATGGACAGTTGGACTCAATAATTTTAGAGGTTTTTTTCAGCCTAAATGATTCTATGATTTTCTATATTCCCAAAGTTGTGTGAAAATCATTTACCTATTGGTCCTAGAGTGGCTTATTTTCTGTTATTTATGTCAACTAAGCATGTACTAGACCCCATGAGTTTTCATAGTTTCCATTATGTGTTGTTGGTCTTGTGAAAACTGGCCTAATTAAGGCCTTTCATTTATGTATGTGAAAAGATTAACTTGATAAAATGCTGAGCATGAAAAAAACCCTGATGAAGATAAAAGTAAAATGTATTCTCTTCATATGATTAGAAGGCATAGGTCATTAAAAACATGGGCTTGGCATTATAAGAAAGAATGAACAAACTCAGGGGAAAAGATTTTATTAGGATGGACAATCAGTTCCCACATAATTTGGATTTGTATGTCACAATTTTTCTATTTTTTAACATTTGAGTATGTTCAACATTAATAGTTGAACCCCTTTCATCTTCTTATTGTTTAGGGGCTTTTTGAAATTCACCACATGAATAGTTGAAAATTGACAGTATCAGCTAGGAAAAACAGAATTCAACAGACAGCAGAGGTGAAGGGAACTTCTACTGATTCTACAAAAATACTGTTGTCTTCTTGAGAAGACATGGGAAACAGTTTGGTAAAAAGAGGCAGAAAACCTCATCCTAACTACCCAGCTTTTGCTTTGATCACCTTCTCCATAGCACTGGTGTTTTCTTAGCTGGGACTCCTGAAAACCTTTCAGAAACATCAGGCTTGCAGAAGGCATTATATTTTGTGCTTCACCCTCCCTCTCCTTTCACCTTTCACAACTGAAAAAGTTTCACTTGAGAAAACATATTCCACTCTTGTCTTCTTTTTGGGAACTACTTAAAAGAGAAATCTCAAATAGCCAATGAAGTAACAAAAGCATTTTTGGTGAACTGGCTCTTTGAGAGGTTTATAAATCTGATCTTTTCAAAAGAAGCATTCCTTTAAGAAGTAGAAAAAACTTCCTTTAAAGTTCATTCCCTTAAAGAAGCTATTTGTCACCCTCTCAAATCTAGTTAAAACATTTTCCAAAACTGTTTAATAACAAACATGTCTTTTTTCTTAAGCATCAAAAGTATGTACTGCTAACATATTCTCTGAAGCCAATAAATACCAGCTGATCAGCCTTGAATCCTTTTAGGAAGTTTAAAACAGCTGTGCTGCAAAATGAAGTGAGAAAAGCAGCAGGAACAGGCTTTGGCAAGCCTGGATTTGTTCATAATGAAACAAAGGTTCTAAATTATTTCAGTGTTGGTAACCTGCAAGCTGTAACTCCAGCTATTCACTTCTGTGAGTGAATAGCACGCACAAATGACCCAGCTGACAAATTAATTCAGCTGCAATGGGGACACACAAAAAAGTGATGCCTTTATAAAATTTATTTATAAAATAAGTATTGAAATACCTTGCAGACTTAAAATATGTCAGTTAGATCCTCCTGAACTATTTGCCGAGTCAGAAAACTGGAAGGAAATTAATCCCTGACAGATGAAGTGCGCTTATTTAATTAGCCTAATATGACAGAAAAAGCTATTAAAAGAACTCAAAGGCATTTTACAACAAGAAGCATTTAATCCTAAGTATTGGGTTTTTTAATCAGCTCTACTAATGGAGTGTGTTTTTTCAATAAATTGGTTGCAACCCAGTGTGCCATTAGGTTTGCCTTCATAGGCAGCCAATCTTTCTTTGGTGTTCTCATTCCATTGCTGGGCATATTCAGTAGACAACCTTACTTAATGGTTTATTTCTTTTGATAGGGACATTTGATAATTGTTTCTTGTTTAACAACCACTTACAGATTCAGAAAAACAGTTGGACTGTTGACTTGAATATTAGCTGTGGCTTTGGCACCTTCTTTTTCCCTGGATGGATTTTGGTCAGCATACATGGATAGTCTTATTTATGGAGATAATAGCTTTTACTTTGTTAAAGCTCAGTTTCATATTCAACTTCTGCAATACCTCTTTGAGAGAAAAAGAGGACAAAACCTCATTTGATGCTCAAAGGAATAAAAGTCTACTAGACTCTTACAATAGTGGAGAGAAATAGACAAGGGTTTGTTGTAATTCTAGCTCCTTTCTTTGATCTTATTGAATAAAATTCAAGAGTCATTTCTCATACAAATAGGAATTTACTTCCGAGCATTGGCCAAAATGTCAAATCACCAAATTTAGGGGTTTTAATCTTCTGTGTTAACTAATGGACTTTCTTACAGATGAGGTCCTAAATGCAGATTACATAGTCTTTCCACCAAAGAAAATTATAATTATCCTATTCACAATTTTGTTCCAAGCTGGAAATGGTCCATCAACTCAAAATGCCAGTAACACCTCATTGTTTATTTCAAGTAAGCAGTCAACAAAAAAAGTTACTGAAAAGCACTTAACACAATTATATACACTCTGTCCAGTTTCTCCAGGTCATGTATTGTGCTATCTATCCTTCCAGGGAAAATGTACTCTTCTCTTTAGGCTGTTTGCATATGAAAGAATTATCACTTTTGGTTTTGATTCTACTTTTTTGCTAATGTTCCAAAGTATCAAGCAAAATGATGCATATATGTATAATCATTTAAGAAACTCTGGACAGACATTCAAGGAAATGTTTCTTGGCACTTTCTGATCTCCTCCCTAAAACATTCCGGCACCTATTGAGGGTTCTGGTGGAATGCCCTTAGAAAATAATGGATTCCAGGACCTCAACCTTTTACAAGAACTATCCAGTATAAACATCATCCTGAGAGTCAAGACACTTGCTTTCTCAGACTTAGACTCCACCCTTTTCTGTTCACACTTTTGTGATCTACTTTACACAGAATGAGGTTTCTGGAGACCAGAAGTTCTTAAATATTGCTGCCTTGTGCTCCCTCACACACACACACACACAAACACAAACACACACCCTGTAAGAATCAGATATCAGGGATTGATTTCTCACAGTCCAGCTCAGTAAGGTACATTAGGAGATTAGAAGCCACTGAGAATCAGAGGAGGCAGGGATGAGCATGTGAGGGTAGAATTAGTGATCCCAGAGTTGCAGCAGAGAGAAAAATATTCACCTGGCAACACCAAAGTTAAGAGCAGAGAAAACTTGTTTACTGGGTGCCTATTAAGAACTCAGTAATTCAGGGCTTGATCAAAACAGCATATCTGAGCAGCAATTTCCTCACACCCAGTACTTATTTGCCCCAGAGTTAGAGTCATCTAGTTATAACTTTGTGTTTTTCCTCTGTCCCAGACACCTCTTTAGAGTTGAAATCCTTCATTTCACACAAACAACCGCTGCAGCATATCCCAAGCTTCTTAACTCACTCATCTATTCCACACAGGGGATGGCTTCTCCACACATATATCCCTCTGTGTAAGGGTGTCTACTCTTATGAGTTTAGTTTCTTGTCAAACAAGGAGAATTAGGAAAAAAAATCCTATAAGGAATAAGAAACTGGCCTTAAAACAATTAACAGCTTCTTTGAAATAAAAGGAGAATTGAGTAAAACTCCTATAGCTGCCCAAAGATGATATAGCCTGACAAAATTTCTACTTACTCAACTATATATGCACCTGATTTTATTCTTAACAAGGTAAACTGTATATAGGATATATATTAATCTGTTTGAGTTTACAGTAAAAAATAGGCAGCACCTATGGACACTCAGCTGGGAGAAAGACCTCTTGAAAAGGCAATACTTTGACATGTACAGGATTCAGAATCTGACACTGCATTTTAAGTGCACAGCCCAGGGAACCCAGATAGTGAGCTAAAAACAAAATGACTTGTAGCCAGCAGATCCAAATTATACTAACTTCCTCATCTCTGATTTAACATATTGTGGTAGATAGATAAAGAGATAGGAAGTTGCTAATATGCATCATTAGCATTTCCAGACTGGTGCCTGTTGCCTAGGAGATGCTCTCACCTATTCTTGAGGTCATGCACAGATTTTGACAACTGTAAAAGACTGTAGCACTGATCTTTGTTGCAAAAAAAAATCTTTAGGAAGGAATTGGAGGTCAGAAAGAGTTCAGGTCATTGAGTTCTTAAATCAGAATCAGTGACAGTAGGAACAGAGAATAATAGAAATATGCAAGGAGATTATGAAAAAAATCTCCAAGGTAAAAAGATGTGAGATATATCTCAGGTTAAAACAATAATGTTGTTGCCAACTTTAACCCAGTGAAAAGTTATTAAGGTTCAGAGATTTTTGACTTTTTTTTTAATGTTCTGTTTATATAAAATCAATCATTTCCAATGGAGCAATTTGCTAGTGCAATTTGACGATTTCTGAAGGACCCACCACATTTGTTTGGATTCTCCATTTGTAAATCACTAGCAGAGTAGCTAATGTAGATGACAACAACCTGACCTATAATAGACCTTAATGGGAAGTAATCAGGGAAATGCTTGCTCAATTAGCTATACTTCTGCCTCTTAAGGAGTTCTTTTCAATTTAAAAGTTTCTTAATGTGACAGATTTAACCTGTAAACAATTCAGATGGTGTCTTTCTCTCTGTCAGATTGGGGTTTTCAGTAAAATTCCCAGTAATCAGTCTTCAATTTTCATCCATCAACCATTCTGGAAAAAAAAAATCAGACTTTTTAGCCATTCCATATTATCATGTTGAAAAGAAGTCCAAGCTTATGGTCTCAGTAATTCTAAGTGATAGATATCTTATCAGTAATATACCTAGGAACTTGTAGCATCAAGTATAAAACTCAATAATATTTTGCAGCATTTTAAGTCACATCACATCTTACCTCAATTATATATATTTGGACGGTCTTTTTCTCTCTCTTTCATTTTTCTTTGTTCTTCCAGTGAATTCAATATTTTCATATCATTTATGATGGATGATTAGTAGTGGACAAAATTAACACTTAGTAAACTTGCACCTATATTGCACCTGTTGGTACTTGGGACACTTAGGCATTGCATTAAAAAATAAAAAATAAAATTAACTCTATACTATCCCAGCACAGTTCATCTTTAAATAGCCTAGAAACATTTGCACTGGGAGATTTGGTAAAAAATACAAATGGTATGTTGTTTGCATCCTTTCACACACCCTCACAACAATGCTGGGTTAGACCATGGAATTACTGAGACAAGAAGCAAAACCCAGGAGCCTACAGAGGTGTCCCAATTTTCCTGTGAATGTCAAATTAGTCATCTAAGAAAAAGGTGTGTTCCAGGACAGCTGTCAGTGTTAGGGTGTGAAGAGTGGATGTAAATGCAAAGCGTGAGTCATGCTCTGAAGATGCTGGCTTTTCTCTTTGCCTCTCCCTGGACTACAGAATGTGCTCTGCTGTGAGTGAGCACCTAACACACAGATAGAGTAATCACTATGTGCATTATAATCCATCCTAACTCTATCCTTGCCTTCACCAGGATGACTGATGAAGTTCATTCATTAACCAAAGCTGCCTCTGAGCGGGCAGAGTTTTCTACTGAGTCACATCTTTTGCGCTCCATTTCATTTTGTAGAAAGCAGCAGTTCAAGGAAATATTTTGCTGCACTATTTCTGTGCTCATTCCCTAAAGCAAAGATATGTCTATATTGTAAAGAATTGCATACTCAATTAACTTATTCTAATTCCTCTGAGAAAAAGAAATAAATTACTTTGATAGAAATGAATTGTTATTTTTAGCAGGCTTATATATTTTGGTCATTCATTGTGTGTGCATGTTGTTTTTTGCTGCTTCATGACCTTTGTGACATCAAAAGACACTCTTTTGTCTTTTGGCCACATTAGCAATCCCGAAACTTATGTCTTGATCACAGGTTCCTATTGTTCATCAGGACTCTATGTTATACATTCCTCAGTAGAAAAAACCCCACAGTCAAATCCCTTGTGGGAGCAAGATGCATGTCTTAATTTTAACTGATGTAATGCATAGGCAACTGCTCTTTAAATTGTAATTGTTAAGCCTGAACAAGCATCCATTGAAGAACCTCTACATTGTTGATACCCTGGTGAGATCACTCAGAAAGCCGGTGGTTAGTGGTGTACAACAATATGCTAAAATGCCCAGAGGAATTAGGACGCTTTCTTAGCGTTGCCTGTAAACTTTTCTTATTGGCTTGCCTTTTCTTGTATATGTCACTCATAATTAACTACAGCAAAAGAGGGCCCAGCAAGGAAAAGCAGTTTATCTGAAAGCCCCCATTCTTTTCTCAAAATGTATGAAGGCTTATTTTGTACTTCCAGCTGGCCAGTATTTCCTTTTTGTTTGCTGAATAATGATCTGATTGTCTCAAATAATAGAAGAATTTCTAGAGAAGCTCAAAGATGATAAAAATTTGCACTCATCTTTGCTGTAGTAGCTTCTATACTGGTAAGGAGTCATTATCCTTCTTGCCTAGAAGTGAAAGCATGTATGATCACAGCATGAATAAGTGGATATTTCAGCAGCTATCTCACCTGATGAAAAAAAAAAAATAATTGGGAGGTTTGGATCTTTAGGCAACAAAATAGCCAGTAAATATTATCATCAATATAATGCCATTTATGCTAGCATTCCTTCATCCATTTGAGACAACTTGTTGGTTCCAGTTTTCTTGAGGAGTGTTCCTAATGTTGTGGAAGATTCCTCATTTGTCCATCTTCTGTCCACCAGGCAGAGTGTTTAATATGGTAATATTCTCTAAAAGGATCATATAAAACACAGTAAAACACATTAAAATAATCAAAAGGCTGTGTAAGAGACAAGTATGCAGATCAAAAGCTCTTTTTTATGATCCTTCAGAGCAAGTTTGAAAGGCTTGTGCATAGCTGATTTTCCATGTAAACCTTTAGAAACTGGTCAAACACAGATGCTTTGCACTGGTCTGAGAAGGAATCCAATCTCTGTAAATAAATGTTGCACTTATGGCTGAGAATCAGCCTTGCAGGAATTTGTATTTCCCCAGTTATGTTTTGCTTTTTAAATATTAGTAACAAGTTGCTTTCAAGAAAAGGACAAACATTCCCATAGACACAAACATAAAAAGGCTACATTGCTCTCTCCTCTTAACCACACCTTCACTGGAGTGTCTAAATGTTTGGTCTGTACTGCTTCATCAGTGCCTTGTCCTCTATGCCAAATGTCAAAGACACATCAAGGCTGAACAAAAGTCCACTGAAACCAGTAGAAATCCCTTCAGTATCTTTAATGAGCACTGGATGCAGCTGTAAACTTACATACAGCTTGTTGCCAAGAAAAGGTGTGTGCTGCCGCCAGTTATATACTGACAGGCTAAAAGCTTGCATGTCTATTAAAAAAAATAAATTAAAAACTGTTGTGTTTCCCAAGTAGCACACAGAGAAATAAAGGGAAATTTTCAGAAAGGAAATGAAAAATCCAGGAAAATAATAATTTATGAAAATGGGAAGTGTGGTTTAAAAACCTTTTTGTGATTGCAGTGATGTCTTGCTTTCTCAGTTTGTGCTCGCCAAATGTGGGAAATGCATACTCAAAGCTATTTTGAACTTAAACAAACCAAAGGTGTAAATCTGCAAGCAGTTTCACCTCCCATGCCCTAAAGTCAGGTGAAGCATTGTTATTTAAACTGAATTTCAAGTGGCTGTTTCTGGCTATATACGTCCTTCTAATTTTTAGCAGTTCAGAGCAGTATTTGGGCAGAAATTATAAAACAAAGGAAACAGGTCTTTTATAGGGGAAAATGAGAAACACTTCTGAACTCTCACAAGACTGACAGTGAGCATTGCTTAAATGCTGTCTGTTTCAAAGGTTAAAAAGCTTCTTCATGTCTTTGGGTTTACAAAATTACCTGGATTATCTTGATTTTCTCCTCAGTGAATCATTCAAATGTTTTATATGTCAATAAAGGTAAGGGGAAATTGTTTAGTGAACTGATAACAGGTACAAAATGTTTGTTCTTCTTAAATAACGTTACCACATAAAGGATGTTTGGAGTGACTGTTTAAGAAAAGGGGGAAAAAAACCCCTGACTTTTCAAAACTCAAGACCCACAGCAAAGATTTTAAAAAGTCAGTGATTAGCTGTGTGTGGAATGCAGTAGCCGTAACTGGCAAAGACAGACCTCCCAAAATCTAAGTGATGAAAGAGGAAATTTTTCCCAAGTAACGATTTAAGAGATTTTTCCATGCATATCCTAAACAGCATTTGTCTTCTATTTATCATGGGCTACTAACCAGGTATCATGTTATCCTTGTTGATCTGCTGACTCAGACTGCAGTGTAGTAATTCTTTTCAATTAAACTTCTTTGAGAAATTAATAGAATGAGTGAATTATTTTAAATAAAACCCCAAACTTGCTCATATCCTTACTCTATATGGGCCAAAGGTGTTACATTCCTTGTCCTCTCAAATAAGCCATGTAAGGGATGGTTATAAATCTAAATGCTAAATCTAAGGATGCAGTGTTATGGACACCTGCCTTTTACACCTTTCCTCTTATGCTGGTGATACTGCAGGAGAAACAACACTAATGGAAGCAAGTTTCCCTCCTATCCATCCTGCAGGCTAATCTCATGTCTGCACATGCTGACTTTGCTGCCCATTAGACTGGTATTTCTCTGAATTATATTCACTTCTTAAACTGACAAACCTCCCTGTCCGTTTACTTGCACATTTCCCCTCAAAGCACTTTGTTAGACTTGTTCTCTGCAGCTTCAGATGTCAAAGCTTTATTGATTAGTAGTTGTTCAGCATTTGCCAGCCTTTCTCACCTTTCCAGACCCATGCAGGGGTCAGGACACTTTTTAGATGTAATATTTTGGTACTGGAATTACATTTTCATCGCTCAGGGAAACACTAGAAAGCAGTATATCTGGAGTCACTCCAATGTGAGTAGAGCAACTCAGAAGTTGCTTTGATTGCCAGTTGACTGTGACACATATCGGGTGAGAGCCTATGCGTGCTTGTATTTGGCAGGATTCCAGACAGAATAAAGATGTTAGACACAAGACAACTGGAGAGAAGATCACCGGAGGCATCAGTGTACCAGCCTCTCTGAAATTATGGACATGGGTAGGTGGATAATGAACTTCAGCTTTGCTCTTAGTCATGCACTCACATTTAGTGGTGCAACATCATGGTAAATGCAGCTAAGTGTTGATGCGTGTGTTTCTATTCTTCTGTGAGATTGATATTTCTTCCCACCTTACCTTCTGTATCCCAGCTTAAAACCAGAATAATACCTTCTTATGAGAGCCTTCAGTGTCTACCTCTGAATCTGAGATCACACAAAAAATCCATAATTGTTTGCATAGTTGAATTGCAGCCATTTTTACAAAATTCATCATGTCTGGGCAAAGTTTTTCATAATTTCTTCTTGATGGTATGGGAAACCACCTCCTGTCTTGTGTTAATAACATTTGTGCCTATGGCTGTCCTTGAAAGACAGATGAGATCTTCAGTCAGAGTGTACAGGGAACTCTTAACACTCTGCAGTTTCATTCTTCATAACTCATTTATCACTTTTTATCAGCCTAGCAATAAAACCCAAGTTGTGTTGAAGTCAGTGCTAGCTAGAATAATGAAAATTAAAGAAAGTGAGTACATGGCTGTATGCTTTGGAAAAGGTATGAAAAGAGAGATTAGATATACCAAAATTTTTGGCATTGTTCCTAAATTTAACATACTGTATTAATTGAATCATGTGGAGGCTGGTGAGCCTGCCACCAAAAGAGATGTGCTTTTTATTTTTTGGTGAGAAAGGCTTCTTTCCCATGGATCCTTACGGCAACATGTTAATATATTTTAGGTTCTATTGTTCCACTGGTTTGTTAAGTTGATTTAATTTTATGTCGGTTGTGTTCAGCTCCTCTTTTCTGAATATGTTCATTCCCTAGAATGTTCTCCCTTTCTTCTGTCCTCATTGGTTTCTGTATCCCTGCCTATCCACCATTCCTTATTGGTTGTCACCCTTTGCCTCACCTATGGACCATCCCTATGCCTTCAGATCATTGGATCTGATGCTCTGCTCTTCCTCCCCTTCCCCCGTACTTAAACCTATATCCTCCATTGCTCTTGGTTCTTCTGTCCCTGGTCCCTTTGGTGCAACACCAATAAACTCCACCAGAACCCCACACAAAAGACCCTTCCTGCCTCTCATTTGCCAGCCTCTACCAGTTGTGTGTGCCTGTGTGGACAGTGTGCTTGCTTGTGTGCCTGCCCAAGCCACTTCGTGTAAGGAGACGCTTTTGGGGAAGGTTGCAGCATTTACCATCTGTGCATGGCACCACAACAGGATCTTGAATGCACTTAAGTGCATCATGAAGAAATAGGGATCTGCTCACCAGTGAGGCTGCTGTCACTGCTCAATCACTTCCATTGATTCTTTGTCCAACAGGTCTGATTGATCTGCACTTGCCTGAGGCTTCTGGTTTCTGTGTTCATCAGTATGAACAAAAGACACAAAGCACCATGAGTACTTCTTTCTGGTTGCAATACTGGAGGGACATTTTTTTAAAATATTAGTAGCTGATTAAGTTAGAGTAAGATGAAACATACAAATCCTAAAAGCCCACATCCAAATCAAAACATTGAGTTGTTCAAAGCTGGTACATGATAGGTACCTTCTAAACTCAACCAAAGCTATGATCACCTGCTGCTGCTTTCAGGTGTTCTCTATTGCTCTGATCAGGACTACGGTGAACATAAAATGAAGGATCACAGCATGAATCCTTTTTCTTCACCTTTGAATCTAACATCAGTGTTCAGAAACTGCACTGCACTTTCATCCACTATCTTGCAGAGTCATGCCACCTCTCTTAGGCTTTCTGGGAAGATGACAGTGTTTGCAAATGTTTTGCACACCCATGTTTCTAAAAAGCCAGGGGGACCATATAGGTGCGCTTGGTTGACCTCTCCCATAATACAGGTCATAGAATAATCTGTCTTGGTACTTTACATCAAATCCAGTAAGCTCTGTCAGAACTACAGCACATATTTTTGATACTTATCTCAATTTAAATTTGTCAAGGGGGTACATGATTCACTCTTACTTTAAGTAACTAGTCCAAAAAGTTAAATTTATTCACTTTTTTAGTTAAAATTGTTTTCATTCCAACCCCTAGCCACAGACATTCCTACACTTTTGTTTGATAAGGAATCCTTTACTATCACAGGCAGGTTTCCTGGTGAGTATTTTTGGATCCTATGCAGATGAAGTCTTACTTTTCTATACTTCAAGCATCAATTGCCATTACTCAAAAATAAACTGATTAAGTTATTTAGTGGGATATTAACACTTCCAAGTGACTAAGACACAAACAGCTAATAAACATTTGTGAGGTTGCAACATACCAAGTATACAGAGGAGATTGAAAACTCTCCAGAGCTAATTTAGAAATGTCTTGATGTCTACATCCTGATCCTGAAATAGCATTGGAGTTGCTCTGCTAACAGTTACCTCTAAAGACCTTTGGTTATGTTCTGTTCCAGATCACAGCCAAGCATGGCTTGGCTTTATTTATATTTTTTGTCTTCAAGATAACCCATTTATATCCATTGTATCTGTTATTGCATTGCTAGAATAGTTAATTTATCTTTGGTGAAACTGAGAGGGTCAAAAGACAAGCCTGGATAAGAGAGTACAGATAGCTCTACTTGTATCAACTTGATTGAGCCAGCCATAAATCTCAGACTGACAACTCTTTAATGCAGTTGATTCATGAAAGCACACACTTCCTGATTTTCATATATTTGTCTTTGGCAGGAAGAAGACAGCTGAGCATCAGGGTGTTAAGCTGCAGGATAAATAAATTGTCTGTCTCTGAAACTGTAGATCTGAAGATTTCTCAACTAATTCCATCACAGATAAGCACCAGTTTTCAGCCAAAACTCATATCTACCTTAGTATACCTCCTCACTTATCCGTGATAGACCACACAGTGCAGATCAAATGTAACTACACAGGAATATGTTATTCTAACCATGCTCTATTAAATGGATTTTCTTTTCTAACAATCTATGGCTTTAGACTGAAATGTGAATTTCATAACTAAAGCTAAACTTCTTGCACAGGAAGACAGAATTTTTTGTGGGTATTTTTGTGTGTCTGAATCACTTCTTCCTGTGACTAGGCGCATCTTCATTATTAAACAAAACCAAAAACATTCTCTTTATATCAGCTGTAGATAATGTGGTACTGTTATGGAACAGATAATAAGTCATAAAACCTTCACTTCTGGAAAATACTGCACATTTTGAACGTGGTTAGTCATGAACCAGAACAAAGCAGTAATGTGTATTTCCTTTCCCTGCCTGCTTTGAGGCAGTGCTTGGAAAAAATTATGATAAACCAGATTAGAGCTGTGAAATCACTTTGCCACTTTTATATGCTGTCACTGCTTTGGTGAATGAATAACTAAGAAGATAAGTGCAGTTATGCCACGTAGCTCCATTCTCTCCTCCACCCTGCCACCCACACTCAAGTTCTGATGCAAGTGCAGCCCAACTCCTTCAGGGCTGTCCAGGAAATTGCCACCCAGAGATTTCCGTAGTAGTGTTTGCAGTCAGCATCCCCAAAGGAGGAGATAAAGGTCTGTTCAGAGCAAATGCCTTGAACTACTCTTTCCACAGTCAGTAATGAATGCCTTAAGCCACCTTGTGATCTACCCTCCTATCTTTGTCAAAGTATCTGGCATTATACACAATCCTTCTTTGCTCATATACAGTCAACGTGTGTGTACAAAAACACATAGCACTTACCAGACTGAAAAAAAAAAAAAAAAACAACAAACCTGCAGAAGTGAAAATCCATTTTAAGAGAAAGCAGGAGTAACACCAGATAATATCCTGACTAGGATTTCTGCACCTGTCTCATGAAATTTGTCTGATGTTACAGGAATCACTTCGCAATGAGTTTTACTGTGTGAGATACTGAGGCACTTCCTTGTAATTCAGTTCTCCATATGTTTATCGATAAAACTTCTTAGGAAGTGACTGTTTGAAAAGCAAATGGATGAGAAGTGGCTCTAGAATTTAGCTCAATAATTAGTTGTTACTTCTTCTATGATTACTGGAAGAAAAGTTTACTTTTCCAGAGATTGTACGATGGTGTGTCCAAACGTAAACACAATACACAATACACCCTTCTAGAAAATCTTCCTTTAACAAGAGATAGTTATCAATCCACTCAGTCATTGGCTGCACTGTACACACAGCTAGGAATCTTGGCTAGAGACAGAAGTGATCACTTTCAAATAAAAAAGAAAAAAAAAAAAAAAAAAAAAGGAAGAAAACAGAAGAACAAACTCTCAAACACAGAATTGCCAGCCTGATGAGAAAGGCGTGATAAGTGACTCAGTGATGAATTTTTAGGTGGAAGAGTTAGGAAAATTACCATGAACTTGCCAACTTCATGCACCAGCTGTGGAGATGATGTTACTGATAAGGTTGGAAGGTGCCTCAGGGTGATGTAGCAATACCATAACTGTGACCTCTATGCTGAGCACCTTCTGAGCAGTCAGATCTATGTTCCTGCTTCCACTCTTAAATGAGAAACTTGGTTCTCTTAGGTTCCTCAGAGAACCAGTGACATGCCCACTCAGACAGAGGTTTTCACATCTTTCATATCTAAACAAAAACTGGTGCTTCAGTGCTCCCAGGGGTGTGGAAAGTGTAGGGAACAAGCAAAACATTCTGCTCTCCCTGTTTATTAAGGACAGAGGTGGACACAATAAGGATGTAAACTGGAAAATATCTGATACAGTTAACTGATATTTTATTGCTCATACAGATGAGAATTTAAAAGTTTGGACAAAGCAAAGTGAGGTTTCCTTCATTTCACTCAGATTTGTTCAAAAGCACTCTTTGATGGCAGCTCAGACAGGTTCTTCTCTCAGAAAGATCAAACATGAGAACTAAACTAGTTCAAGTCCCTGACATTACTGAGAACTCATGTGCTCCTTACAAAGAACAGCAAGGAAGCCAGGACAGGCTGCAGCAGAAGGAGCAGGAGCAAGAGCAGATGACGTTGACTTGTCCAAGAAGATACATCCTTGCCAGGAGGCTTTTCCAGGTCTCAGACACAGTATGCTCTGTGCTTGCACAAGAGTCAATATTTTTCTGTCCTACACATAGCAGCACTGAGGTAATATTTTGCCGAGCATTTGCTACAGGATTTGTGCCCTTATATGAAGAGGAATGACTCGGTACAGATGCAATGGTGATGGTGATTGAGGAGTACTGAGAAAGCTGATGGTTTTCAAATTCCATCCCCCAACATTAACCAAAAACCAGACCGTGGGACCTCTGGTTTTTTGAAGAGCCCCACAGCTTCAGTGCCGGAAGCAGGGAGGCAGGCAGCGTCTGATAACTCTTCCCTGAGGAAGTTATAGGTTGTCTCTAATGAATCATCATCCTGATCCAGAGTATAGTAGCAGTCATCATAAATTCAATTCCCTGTTCTTCTAATATTAGAATTTCTTCATAGAGGACATGTCCCTGCTTACTTATATAATATGTTGCATCATTAATTATTTCAAAATCCTTGTCATATATTGTTTCCTTTGCATTGTGGTTGGGAGTTAGGTTAGGGAGGCTGTGGCAGCAAACATTTCTGGGATTTATCTTTTATTTTAAATTCAATTAGACTTTCATTTCTCTCATATTTTAATTAAAAATAAAAGAAACACAAACATCTGGCTCCTTCTACTACTTTCCTTTTCTTTCCTAAGAAAAGGAAATCATACATTTCTTGTCTCCAGCCTTGGAAAAGCTCAGGAAGAAGATAGCCCTGGATTCCAATCACAAAAATACTTAAAGTTAGTCTTTTGGCTTGAGTCACAGTCAGAAAGAAAAAAGAAAGAAGGAAAAACATTTGTAATTGCAAAAACATTTTCAAGTAAATTATTTTACGAATTTAGAGTATAAATAATTAAACCTCTCATGACTGTGAAATTACATGGTATAAGATAGGCATTTCTTACTAATCCAGTACTCTTTAATGCATTCATTTTAATGTCTTTCTTGCCTACAATTATCTATAAAACTCCATTACTTTCCATTCTTTGTGGTGTTCCAACTATTCATGGTTTATAGTTTTGTTAAAAATGCTTAACAGAAGTTACAAAGATGTTCAATACACCGACAAATGTACTCTGTTCTACATGCTTAAATATATAAAAACACAATTATGCTTCCTAAGTGCCTAAACTTTTTCATCCAGAATAGTTGTTTTTCTGTGTTACTTCATACCATTCTTGAGTGGCAGGAAAATGAAAAAATATGTGAGTTGATCTGCCCAAAATAACCAAGAGATGGCAGCACCCCATTCAACCCAAACTTGACTTGTCATATAATCTATATGGCTGCAGAGCAGCAGTTAGTGCAAGTGGAAAACGCAAGGGAGACGGAGCAGTCAGCTGTAGAGTCATGCACCATTTCATTGGTCACTCTCCCTGTTTGTCATGGTGAGGCAGATCTCCACAGCAGGCATGGAAAGTTCTGGACTAAATTGGGAGAAGGAGGAATTTCGTGACCATTGCATTTCTGCCTCGTCCCCTGTCTACTAATGGCAGAAACACTCTCTGGGCTCCTGAAGCTGTCCCTTGCACATAAGGAAAAATACTGTCATCATGAGGAAATGTATTAAGATAAGGTGCATAGTGAACAAAATCCAAATTGGATTAATCTTAAAAAAAACCAAACCAAACCAAAACAAAACAAAACAAAAAACCATGGAAATTTTTGCACACATTCCAGTGGATCAAATTTTTTACAACATTCTTTCCTTCCTTTTAAATGCTGGAGTGAACTCCCTCTAATTCTCCTCAGCCTTCATACATTACTCCCTGACAGTGCAATCTGCAAATTATGAGGCACTTTTTCTCGGTTTGCCAAGGTGCAAAAGGCTATAGGGTGAGACTTTATTGGATGTCAAGCACTCTGGGTTCTTTGGGAAGAGAGTTAGTGTTCGGAGAATAGAGTGCTAAGGATTTTGAAATTAACCTTGAATCAGCTGTGGCTGATATAGTGGAACATTTTACAATTTTGGGCTTCAAAAACCTTCAGATATTTTTCAAGCTTTCTTACAAAAGGCCAGGCATTCTCTGATACTGATGATCACTGCTGGAGTTAGACCGAAATATTCCTCCTTGCATGACAAACATAGGTGCATTCACAAAAAGTAAACTTTCTTTGCACTTAAATGGTTCTGTTTATCTTGCATGTTTGGTAGGTTGATTCCAGTCTGGGTTTTGCAGTACATGTTAGGGCAATAATTTAATTTGGTTTTATACTTTTTCCCATACATTCTTTCACTGCCAAAAGGTGGGAGGTTTTAAATTAGCAAGCAATAATTATTATGTTGCAAAATCCTAGCAGGGATAAAGCACCTGACATTTTCACCAAGTCAGCTCTGTAAAATCTCTGCTAATGTTTGACTGAGTCAGGCACCATGGAACAAAATTAAAAAGGTGTATGACCACTAGGGTGTTAGAGCAGGAGCTTACACTCATATACAAAATCCATGGTGTGCCGATTAAATCTCAGCTTTAGAACACATCAAGAATTCTATGGATGAAGGTCTGCAACTTTCCTTCCCCGCCATTCTTAGCTGCCCTCTCAGAAGCACATTTTGTAGCTTTCTCTCTTCCACCCCATTCTTCCAACACAGGAGAAGTTTGGCATACTTAAGCACAATCATTACTCACTTTAGTTAACACTGGGAATGTTAAAGAAGACAGATTGCTTTTCAGATAAGGTTAAATTAAATATTTAGGTTTACCTGCATTGAAATAGTTGCGACTTCTGGGATACTGCAAATGAAATCCCTGATTTATGTATATTTTACATGAATGGAGTAGCTGATGGTCCTTTCCCATTACAGTAGGCTCTCTCTTTTATAATCCATTAATTTTACCAAGAAAACCTTCCTTTCATCCCACTTTTGAACAAAAAAATTATATCGGAGACCACTCTCAAGAGTGGTCTTTCCACTTAAAAGTCACTGTTTAAATAAAGCAGAAAGCAGTCGGCAGCACCCTGTGAGGAGCAACTCTGTCACACTCTGTGTGACACCATGAGGATCCTTGACTGTCACAGGTTGTGGAGGCTCTGCTGTGAGGTGTCTTCTGCTAGGTAGCTCCCAAGCAGCCCCCAAGCAGCACTGCACCCTTAATGCCATTTCAGATATGTCAGGTTCCTGCTGGACCTGCCTCAGACTTGGCACATACATAGGCTCAGAGAAGTCCAGGAATGCTTTACAGCTTTACCACTCAGGATATAAGCCAAGGACAAGCAGAGTTTCTATAAGAGGAAAATGTAGGCCCTCACATCCTGAGAGAGGGGGAAAGAAAATAGAAAAGGAGACATTTTTGACAGGATGGAGGAGAAGATTCCTTCAGAGGAAAGAAGTTGTGCTTTAGAGTGTGCTTGGAGAGCATGAGTGGAGCCAGGCTTTGGCAGGCAGTAGCACACGTTTCCCCAGGGCAGCAGCATATGCCAGTAAGAGCTGGGCTTCCCCATACACGGTCTCTCCTAATGTTACTGCTGGATCTTTTATGCACTTCTCTGGAGTGATTGTTACCCCCACACACTCCTCCTCCACAACTTTCTCTGTAGTCTTCATATTCAACCTCTATCTCATATAAGTTTAATTTCTACATAATACAGTGACCTGAGGTGAAATGATATATGTGATGCTCACTATCTAAAGTCCTGATTTATTTACTTTGAAGTGCGTGGGGGAAATAAAGGTATTTGAGGCAACCTGAAAAGTTCAAGAAAGCGCTTGATTAATATGCTGCTGGATAGGATAAAATAAATATTGCCAATGAAAACACAATCAGGCCAAGTGCAAATGAATGTTTAGATTGGGCTGGGAGGGACTGCATGGACAAAGAAAGGCTTTTGAATTAACTCAGGGGATCAGGAAAAAAACATAGGAATGACTGTAAGAAGAGCAATGGGAAAGAAGGAGTGTGTTGGCCCACGTGTCAATGAATCGGCTGTTGGCAGTACATAAATGTTGAGCAGCTTGCAGTCTCTGACTATTTGTAGCCTGATTCCTAAACCAAAGAAGAAATCCAGAGCAGTACTGGATACCAGACTACACCTCTGAGCCATCAGAGCCTTTCACTTGCACTAAGGAAAATAGATTATTGATGCTGGCAGGAACATGTGCTCTAAAAACAGACAAGGAGATTGCAGCCTAATCCAAATCCAAACAGAAGCAAGTTGTCTAAAGCCAAATTCCTTTTAAAGTCCCTTAATTTCACTACAAAATTGCTTTCCTTTAAGTTTTAAATTGTGTAGTATCCGAGCCAATCTATCTAACCCTTGCTTATAAGAGCAGTCTGTCTGTGCAGGAGTGGGCCCATTAAAAACTCAAAAGTGTAATGGCTTACAGGACTCAGGGTAAAACCTTGGCCCCACTGAAGGCAGTAGGAGGCTTGCCAAGAACTTCAGTGGGGCCAGTATTTTACCTCAGTTCTTTACAAGCAGCAGTGTTGCTCATTTAGAAGCACAAAAACACCACTGTGAATTTCCTGAGGTCCAATCATCAGCTTTCGCTGGTGCTTCCGTCGTCATCGCATGGCTTCACTTTCAAAACTAAAGGGAAGAGGCTGAGAAGTGAAGCCATATTCTTCCACTAAATCCCATTCCTTTTACATGATCTATGCATGATAATTCCAGGGAAAATAGGAAGAAACCCAAAACTGGTGTGTTTTTCTTTTCCCCCTTCCTCTCATTCTTCTGAAAAAAAGTCCTTCCCCTTGGGGTTGGTATAATGAGACTGCTAGAAATGACGGGGCTCAGGGCCGCTGTCCCAGCCAGGGATATACGGGACATGACGTGTCTGGAGAGCCGGGCGGGAAGCACACCAGCCTCGGGCTGCCCGTGGGGCCCCCACCCAGCAGATGACCAGCTCTGACACGGCCCCATCAGCCGGACACGCCGCCAGGCCGGCATGGTAATTGAAAACACTGGGACTCCTGCCTGCAGTCTCCAGTGTGAGTGCTCGGGAGTGTGTGATCATGATCAATAATGCTCCATGGGAATCTTTTAAAGTTGCCCCAGCCACATCACTCCAGTAAAGGATTTGTCAGCTTTTCCATAAACCCCAGTTTTGAAAAGTTTATAGCGCAGCTTGTTTTCATTACCTTGAGGTGAAAGTTGCCATATAAAATTTCAGACCAGAAACCCTTTTTTTCCCTTGCTAATACAAAATACCATTTAAAACAAATTTTAGTCTCCAAATTTAGAGTCCTGGTAAGAACCGTGTTATTCCCTGAGTGCTTTGAGTGTGCTGTTCAGAACTCCTGTGTGAAATTCTATTGAATTCAAAAATTAACAAGCAAATGGTGAGCTCTTCTGTTGGATTTTTAAACCACTGACTAATATGTCCAGAACTGCCGAGCTATTTTGCTCACTCCCAAGAAATGCTGTAAATCTGCGTCAGGGACTTCTGTGGAAGAAGAACAGACAATGTGCCTCTGTCTCTTCCCTTTCCAACAGCTGGAATTATGGTTTTACATCACTTTGGTTTTTTTAAGGAGTAAAATTTCAGCCTCATATAAAGTTGTTGTAGCTCCATTCACTACAGTTTACTTTGCACCTTCTCTCTGTTAAACAGTTTCTATGCCACAGCCTAGAAATAATTGAACTTCCATGAACAGACAGGATTTCTCCTGTTACAGGCATGAGTCACATTCCAGCTACCTGTATTACAGAACACAGTGGGAGAAGAACCAAAACCCAGATGACATCAGATGCCTGTGACTCACACAGACAGGCAGAACAATTCTCATCACCTGAGCAGTAATATCTGACCTCACCACTGAACTAGACATTCACCCCTCACAGTACATTGGCATCCCATCTCTGCTGCTTTCTGACCTTACCAGCAGGAACAGATCAAAGTTGCTGCCTCTCCTGGGAAGGAGAGATCAGTGAGAGCAGTTGTTTGCAGACCTGCAAGCCTAGTGCTGCTGTTTTAGAGCAATAGATGCCAGAAACAAAACAACAGTTAAAAGCACACAAAGGAATTTTGTACCTGTGCATACCACCTTCACATATCTATGGTTGGAAGGATTAAGGCTTCTTTAATTTCATAAAGGTGATTTCACACAATGTTCTTACAAAACAAGATACAGAATGTTGCAGTCTACTATCTTTGGGGACTGACCCAGAAGAACAAGAACTGCTGTCATGCAGATGAGTTCATCCATGGAAACCAAATGGATTTAAATTTTCTAGATCTCCAGTCTCTGAAAAGTCCATCCAAATGTCATATGACCATGTTACTCCTGATGGAATTAACATATTCTAGATATTTTCTTGATGAGAAGGTATTTTTCAATTATTTTTTGGCATGTCTTATGCCTAGGATAATTTCTTAACAATGGATTTTTGCTGATGAAAGAAAGCTTGGAAAAGTCAGAGGAGAAAAAGATTTCTTTTTTTCCTTAGCAGTGCTTAGAAAAAATTAGATAAAATGTGGATATTGAATTGATTAGTCGTGGAAGTGTTTTTTGGATGAAAGGAAAAAAATACAAAATATTTGGGAGAGGACAACAAGTGGAAGGAGTCTTCAAAAAAATTTAAAATGTATTAATATTGTCATTACAACAGGAAGCTGAAAGTATTGCCAACTATGGAATACCAAGTATAAATACAGCACACTTGAGTCTTGTTTCTTAAGAAAATGAGTCTTATATGATTGTGTGACTGTGTTCTCATAAATCATGTCTTTATTCTTCTTCAATCCTTTTTTATTCTCTAGAGTGAATCAGGAGAACAATAGAGGTTTCAAGGTCAAAATACTTCAGTGAGGGTCCTAAAAGCTTGAAGCCCATCAGGAAAACTAAAACTAAACCAAAACAAAAGCCAACCCCCCAAAACTATTGACACTTCAACTGAGGTAAATTATACTGTAAAATTTTGTCTGCTTTTGAGCATCAGAAAATCAACAGATGGTAATAGACAGTCAGAGCACTTCAACAGCTGGAAAGATTTTATTTAAAGCTGTTACCTTATTAGACACCAGAAAAGCTATTGCAAACTAAATCACACAAACTCTGATACTAGATGCATTGACAGGCAAAGGTGACAAGCATGTACTCTGGCTTCAAAATTTCTTATAAGTTTTCAGTGTTATATGTCTTGTAATCTTCACAGGATGCTGGTCAATAGGCAGAATCAACAGAAAGCTAAGCCCAAGCTAACTGAAAGATATATAGACCCTTATTGGAAGGATTTCCTTCGCATTAATTTCATGCTGTAGCAAATAGACCATATTCTCTTTTCATTACTTTTAAATTGAGGCCATTTGGAAAGCTATAAATTCTTTTAGGAAGTAGATTTTCCTCTACTATTATCCTGTTCAAAGGCTGTATTTCTTAAGTCTTTCCTCTAAGTAAATCTCATGGAGAGTAAGTCATTTGTTAAAATTATACAAGCCATTTGCAAATGGGAGCCACAAGCAGAATGACAATACATTTTAAGCAACCTTCCAAAGGAGGCAAGAAGACAAGCTTCTCTTTGTTTCATACATTTCCAAGCTACCACGGGATAGTTCAGCAAAAGACAACAGTAAACAATTCCTAATTTTCTTCACTGTGGTAGAACATTTTCCAGTTGTCCTACTTTTCTGTGTCCAACAAGCAGCTTTATACCCAAAGGTGTGTTTTCACTGCCATCAGTCTCATACAAGAGACACAGAGTGGGCAGAAGATTGAGTCTTCTCTTTTGTTTTCTGCTGTAATGGGAAAGTCTGTGATGCTGCATGATTCCCAGTCTGCTTGAGGTGGGAGGAAGGGCACAGTCCACACAGACTCTTGCAGAGCCAGTGCCTTTGTACATAGCCAAGGCGTATCAGCCACCCTGATGCTCTGCCAGTGAGCAGAGAAGCAGCAAAAGAAAGCTGGGTTTGCTGAATGAAAGAGGGAAGATCGTGTAGTCCAAATGAACAGCAATTTAGGCTTTTTATGTACATAACCCCTGCCTTCTTTGTGTTGTCAAGAATAGCAAACAAGTGCTAGTAGTGAGCAAATCCATCTGGTGTCAGCTCCATTCCCCTCAAACACAGATTCTTGGATTAATGTAGCCCCACGCCAAGTGCTTTGACTGGCATAGATATTAGGATTTATTTTCTCTGTTGATAAATAGCCAGAGAAATGTTCCTGTCCTTGTGAAGCTAATGGAAATCCCTCTGAAAGCACTTGTCTCTCAGTATTTCCACTGAAAATACCACAAAATTCCTGCCCAGCCTGAAAAATAGAAGGGCAGGAGGAAGCAAAATTGTGTCTTAGGTTTATCTTCTTGCATTTTTTTCAGAGATTTTTATAGGCATTAATAGCAAGCATGCTGAGAAGAGGGAAACCACTCACTCTGCAATATTCCTGCTTCTACTGCTGCTAACGAAACTATGAAGAAACCTTCATGGTGTTCATGATCTCGTGCCAAATTCCAAAAGTTAAATTACTATATGTTGTTGGGTTTCCAGTCATGAAAACTTAAAAAAGCAAAACAAAACAACAAAAATGATTGTAAAGTGGTTTTTTTTTTTTTCTGCATGGCAGTAGGCCTGGACATTCTTGTTTCAGATCCACCGTAAATATTTGATTCTCAAGTCACTCAAATTCATGATTCATATTGTTAACAAGCCAGTAGGCACAGTTTGGCAGAGGACTCACCATGTGCCAGCTATTTGGAAACATGAACACATTAGCAATTGCCTTTTTTGACCATCTAATATTCTATTTTATCAAACTGTAAACACAGGAGAGGATTTAGGAACAGATTGTTCTTTGGCCTCAAAATTGGAATAAAAGCAGGGATTTTGTCTGATCAGTAAACACAGTTCTTGCAAAGCAGTAAAAGCTCTTGGAATACCTGCCCTCTTTCAATGTTCACTTGGACCTGACTCTACAACCACTGAGGACAGGAGGAGATGCTCAGTTTATCAGGAATTTTATTGCTGGAAAAGGTGTAGGAGAGGGACAAAGCCAGTGCAGCAGCTGTCCTGTGCTGAAGTGATGTACTGTGAACTGTTAGGTACGATTCATATGAGTGAATATGGTGACAGCACGGAGGACTAAGCACAGCATGCATCTGCTGGTGTTGACGTTGAAGAAATAGAGAAAAATCAAGTGGAAGCAAAGCCTTATCTATATTTCAAAGTCAACACTGGTGCAGAGCCAAAAATGAGAACAGCTGAGAGCAGCTGGAAACCTTAATTTCTCTTGACCACACTTGGGTTTGTCCTTCAGAGTGCCTTAGTGTGATCTGAGCCCTTTCCTGGAGCAGAGTGAGAGCAGGAGTGGATGGGAGAGATGCTGAAGAATGAGTTGTGCATTGTGGGAAGAGGTCAAGTGTTAAAAAAGAGTGTGGATGAAGGAGGAGAAGAATGACGAATTACCTTCCCTGAGTGTCTCTGATTTTATCTTCCTGTGACCAAAAAGAAGAAGCCAAGTTCAGAACAAAAAGGGTTTTTTCACTCCTCAGAGAACTGCTAACAAGGTTTAAGCCTGGTCCTTCCACAAGGTATTTTATATGCCAGCTGTGAAATATCACAAACACTTGACAAATGTTTAACAATCCAGCCCTGCTATGTTTATCCCTTTCAAACAATACCTTGTTGGGGGCCTGGTTCTGAGAAGCAACTGTGCAAAGAATGTGGATGGGAGGAAAAGCAGCTTGTCAGAAAAGAGAAAAAGAGCTTTGACAGAAGCTGCACAATTTGTGAACTCTATTCTTCTGCCGACGTATGGATGTCACTCCCTGGCAGGTGAAATCATCAGCAGAGAGTGCTCCCTAAGCATGGCTTAAATGAGCAAATGCTTCATTTTCCAAGCTCATTTGTGGCAGAAAACTGCTGGGGAAGTTAATTGGTGAATCTGGATACATCTAAGGCATGAAGAGCCTGCAATCACCTCCCAGCATCCAGTTCTTAGCAAATGACTGTTTCGAGAAGGAAAGATGACCTACTACAGCTCCATGTTACAGCCAGTGTCATTGCAAGGAAATGCTTTGATACTTGCTTTTTCTTAGTGGCCTGTTGTCCTGCATAAGACATACTTACAGATTTATTTGCTCTGCATTGTGCAATGAAAGAGCCATCAGAATTTCTTTCTCCAGGCAATGAACCACTAGAGACTCCCTCATTACTTTTAACTCCGAAATTGTCATTCAGAAATTTACGGGCCAACGTACAGCTCCCCAGAGCAACTCTGCATTACTTTTCTTTGCCTTTCTCTATATCCCTGCCTTTTCCTCTGTTGTCTTTTCACCTATCAGAACTTCCTTTTTACCCTGGTGACTCCAGTGGAAAAGATTGTATTAAAACAATTTTGCATGACTTGAGCCTTTTTGAACATTTTCCACACCCATCAGGTATTCTCTCATCGGGACACCTCTGCCTCTGTTGGAGCCGTGTCACAGTCTAGTCTCTAAGAAGCAAAGGCAGAGACATTTGTAGGAAGTTGTAATCAAGGTAAGAACTCATTACCCAGCTGTTGTGTGTGATCCCTGGCAAACATCTCGGGGAAATAGAAAGGTAAAAGTGAGAAAACACATAGATTAAGATAAAGATATTTTTATGTCATTTTTAAAAAATTTAAAAATGAAAAACCAAGGCATGTAAAAGCAACTGTTCACTGCCTCACTCAATGGCAGCCATTGATAAACTCTCTTCCAGTTTTTTTCCTGAGCACACTGTTACATGGTAGAGAATATTCCTTTGGAGTCAGCTGTCTGACTGTGTCTCTTCTCAGTCTCTTTCCCACCTCTAGCCTACTTACTGGCAGGAGAAACAGAGAAGACCATGACACTGTGCAACAGTAACAACAGAAAATATGTGTGTTAAAAATGTTCTTTGAGTCACAAATCAAAAACATAGCACCGTACAGACTTCTATGAAGAAAATTAACTCTCTCAGCTCACCCAGTGCACCCGCTCATACAGTGACAGTAGTTCGGTTATGCAAAGTAATGCACAATCTCCTTCCTGCAAGAGGACTTATACCATCCAAAGATGATCCAGAAAAACTTGTCCTTTCCAATTACCTCTGAGTCTCTGAAACAGAATAGGCCTTTTTGTGAACCTCTTAAATCCTCCCTTTTATACTTAGGCCATAAGGAGAACTTAAAAATCACTGTTCCTTTACCTATCATCCATGAACTGATAGACTAGACTATAGGTCCTGCTGCCATGCAAGCTCTGCAAAGCCTCATTTGGACTTTGGACTTCAGTCTTTGGACTGAATGAAATTCCATGTTTTATCATGCTCACAATATTCTCCCATCTCTTTTCTAGCTGTGAGATCTAAGAAGACAAAGGAGATGGCAACCAGGGACATTGGGCATTATCCTTAGAAGGCTAGGATTAGGAAAAAGCAAACACTGGCACAAGAACTGGCGGCTTCTGTCCAGTGAAACTCGGCATCTGGGAGAGCAGAGGCTGGTGCTGCCCATGCCCAGCTCATGAACTCCAAAGGTCTGGTCAGAGAGTGGGAAAGAAAGAGATGTTCCCAGCCTGGGAGCAGAAAAAGGATATCACTCATGGGAACCTTGTTAAAACACTTTCCTGACAAGGGAGATTGCACAATTGGAAGAAGATAACAGCAGTGCTACAGCATCCATACAGCCAGCCTTGAGAGAAAGAGAGAGAGATGTTCTGAGAAAAAGGGAGAGATCCTGTAGGTACCAAAGTTAGGAAAAAGCGTATATCCATGCTGAACCACAAAAGGCTCTTCAACAGTAACAGTGGAGAATAAATGGCAGTACCTATGCTGCTTCTTCTGGTTGCTGTCACTGGCACAGCAGTGTTGGCAGGAGCCACCACCACCAGCAGTGGTGGTGTGACACTACACTGTAACAGGCAGCTCCCTGCCTTCCCTGCCTTTGTGAACCCTGAGCTATGCCATGGCTGTGGGGGGAAGCTGCAATCCTTCTTCTCATGGCACACAATCTCAGCCAACCTTCCAAGAGGAAAAGGTGCCAGGCTTAGGATGTCTACCTACTGGTGGTATCAATTTTTGAGTAAAATGACCCATCTTGCTTGAGAAGAGAAAATTTGGTATGGAAGAGTAAGAAAGGGTAAACTAAAGTGCTATATAAAATTCTGTGTTAGTAATGCCAAGTGACTCATGGAAAACTTAATAATCACCTCACTTCAGTTTCAAAACAATGTAAAAATGTTTTTAGTCCCACGTCTTCACTTACTTCCTTCCCCCACCCCTTTACAGAGACCCTGTCTGGTGGCAGGGTACAGTTTCTCTGTGCCAGAGCTCAGGACCAGAAGGTCTCAGCCAACACCAATTTGAATTTAAAACAACACGCCCCACTGAGAATCTCTTCAGACAAATCAGTTTTGTTCTTTTTCTATTAGACTACAGGTAGGTCTGGAGATTGGATTAACTTTTTTTAATCCAATTTTTTTGTGTAGACATTCACTGCAAGCAGCCAAAATTCACAGAAATGAAGCCATGAGTTTTCATACCCATCATTACATACTTGTATCACATCCAGTACAGAGAGAGACTGGTCCTGAGGGGTTTGTCCAAGTTACCATACTACAGAGAAGAATTAGGAAAGCCAGATCTTTTAGCTGACCAATTTCATTGGAGTAATTTTGGATTTGTACAATCAGTCAAGATCAGCAGATACTTAGACTGTTTTATCTGGAAAGAGACTAGCTCTTAGCTGGACTTGATGAGCTAGTCTTCTTCCAGGACCCAGCATCATTTTAAAATGAATCAGAGGAGAGAGAACAGCAAAGGAGAGGAAAGTAAATATTACAAAGAACTCAAAAGCCCCTGCATCGCCCTGCAATTTCTTTGCAATCTCACAATGTACACATACCAGATGATGCATTTGAACTCAAATGGTAAGTTTCTAGATGATATTTCATCTGAAACACTGTTTTTATTTAATTCAAAAATAAAAACTTAAAAATAATTTCAGAAAAAAAAAATATATCATTCTCATGTAAAAGAAATATTTTGAGAAATCTGACTTTAATAATTTGTCTTGGTACAAAAGCCATATATAAGCAGAAACTAAGGTTTGGATGAGCCAAAATGAAACTGTTCTGATCATTTTGTGCTGTAAGGTTATGATTTCTCTAAACAGACAAAGAGGAATTCATGGTTCTGCATGAAGAAGGAGAGGAAACGTCAGCTTCCCTGGTATCCATCTACTCTGTTCATCCCCATCTTCTCAGCTCCCCTCTACCCAGCAGCCAGCTTTAGCACTTCTCTGCCTGTTGAGGAAGCTTATTGGAGTCACTAAAAAGACCAAAAAATAAAAGAAAGGGTAAAAAAAGCGTGGCCTCCCCTTTCCAAAGAAAAACAAGATTTTTTTGGCAGGGATTAAGCAGGCTTCTCTCCTGGTCAGAGGGATGCCAGCACTCTCTGCAGGGTTGGCTGACTGGTGGCTAAGGAAAGAAAGGCTCAGGCAGGGAAGTGCAGAGAGCAAGACTTCCCCCTTTTGGCAGCTGCAAGCTGTTAGTTCAGCTCACAGTTGTAACTTTAAACCAAACCCTAAGTGAACTGAAAAAAGTGGTTTTCATGCACTTCTCTCTTTTCCTCTCAGGTTTTTTGCTTTATCTTTGTATCTGTAGCAAGGCAATCAAAATTATCAGATTAGGTAAATTATTGATTGACTCTTAAAATATAATTTGGTACCCACATCTATTTCATGTTTCTTTATACCTCTAAAAAGAGAGCAACAATAGTAGTGCTACCTATATGTAATTTGTATAGCTATATGCATTTGTATTCCTAAACTAATGTGCAAATTCAGCTAAGTATATATTTAAAATATTTTCTAAAGAGTTCCTGGGAAAAATAATCAAAGGGATATTTATATTTGGTCCCTTCTGTAAAGATAAGTTCATATCTATAGCTAGACATACATGTGCAGAGACACACAGGGTGATGTGGACAGTTACACAGTGGAGTGGATCTTTCTGACCTGACCTCTTCTGTGTATGTGAAACCAGGACAGACTGCAGCAAACCAGAAGCTATAGTAACTACTCTAATTCAGAAGTTACCAACCTTCTGAGAAGGGAAGAACAGGAATAGAATCATGCTTAAAAACAGCCCATTTTGCTTTGTTCTTTAACCCAGTCCCATTCAAAATACTTTGGAATTTATGAGTCTACTGAAAGTGAGGTCTCATAATGTGCACAGCATGTTGCCAGTTAACTTGAATGAGCTTCTCCTCTGCTTTCTGTCTGATTACTATAATAGATTGCTTGAAAAGGGGCCCCTCCTTCTAAAACATATTTATTACGATGAAGTACAAAACCAGTCCATAAGCTGTTCAGGTAGGTTTGTGCAGCTCACCTAAACATCTGCCTTCCAAAATGTGATCTGGTGACCCTTGAAGCAATTTGGAGCAATGAATCTCTGCGGTGCTCCGGCCCCAGCCCTGCAGCAGCACGAGTCTTTGTCAGCCTTCCAGTGCTTCCTTGTGCAGTTCAAGAGACAAATGCTTGCTTGCTTGTGGGACTGCAGTTCTTTGATCTCCACTTCCAGATGGAACCAGAAGTGCTGAGGCACACAGAGAAAACAAAACCAAATTTTTGCAATCTGCAGGAAAGATGCCTAAGAATAATAGAAATATATTTCTATATGCTGGCTGGGGTTTGTTTTGTTTTTTGGGGTTTTTTGTGGCAGCATCATAACCTCAATCAAACAAAAATCTTTAAAACACCAGACAGAAAATAAGGATTACAGATTTTTTTTTTTTTTAATTATACTTTTATTTTAATCTTTTTGACATTTAGCTCTCCCAAAGACATAGACAAAACTTCTTCTGATCTCAGTGGTAGAGGATTTGACTCTAAAAGTTCAAACCACAAGCAATGAAACTATTACTCCTATGATTCATCTGACCCTCCACAGGGGTAAAAGAGTACCCTGTTCCTATAGCTGCAATGGTTACTGTTATTATTTGTTAACTGATATGCAGTACTGGAATATCCAATATGTTTTATATGCAGATATAAGCAATGGCACATTGAAAGCATTCAGCTGTAAAAATTATTTAAAATCATTTATGCAATCTTTTGCAAGTTGATCTTTATTTCAGCTGCAGTGTTTGAAAGCTAGAAAGTTTTGTATACTCTTTTCAATTGATTTCTCAATATTAATTCCATTTACAGTATCTTACATTAGTCACATTTATAAGTATGCAAAACTAGTTTGAGAAATGCATTTGTTCTCACTATCCTTTCATTGCACTCTGCTCAAAAGTACTGGAATTATTCTTCTCATTAGAGCTATTCAAACCCTTTAAGACATAGTGGCACTAACATTTTGAACTTCTTATGCAAATAATCTGATCTTGTATCTGAAACTGACAGAAAAGTGAAAAAAGTTACATTTATAGGAAAAAGATTGCTTGATACTTGACAATTATGAAATGTGTTCTTTTTTGCTCTTCTTGAGGCCACTGGGAATGAGTTCCTGTCACCACTGTGGTATAAATCTTAGGCTTGCTTAATAACCTGCACAACATATAGTGGTCTCTATTTGTATAGAAGAAATAAAGTGTTTCATCTGAGAAGTCATACCTTGCTTTCACCATGAGCCTATCCCTGAAATAGATGGGAGAGTTCCAACGCTCAACACAGATCAGAGCTGCTGGCTTGAGATCCATGACTGGCACAGCCATCTTCTGCTGTCTTCCCCCACTGTGTCCTGGGTGCAGAGCTGCAGCCAAGGCAGATGATTTGTGTAGCTGGATGCCCTTTTCATGTTTGGAGAAGTTCTCAATTTTCCCCCCTCTCTTGTAACTGCTGGAGCTACAAGAGAAGTGTTTCACTCCAGGAAGTTCCTATTCCAATGTTCCAATTCCTGGGAGCTTTACAGGCTTCTCCCACTGCCAGTTTACCACCATTCTCCCCAGAGTAGGTCACGAAAGGCTGAGGAGACCAATTTTACCTTTCTGTGCTACAGTCCTTTTGGAGAAAAAAATTTCATCAGAGATGACTAGGATCACTGCTTCTCTTCATCATGTCACCAGCAGACAGCCAAGGACTAGACGAGGCCTGAGCCTGTCTCTCCTTCCCAGGACTCCCTGTGACCTGCCTTGACTGTGAGACAGTGAAGGAGGACCAGCTGCACCAATGTGGTACCAAGTCTTGTGTCCCATGCTTGTGGTAGCAGGGTTGTGTGGCATGGTGGCACAACCCACCTGTCCTCACCACAGTCTGACTGGACATACCCTACCCCCCATATGGGAAGAAGGGGGTCACTGAGGGAAAGGATGTCATCAGGGATGTGTCTGTTCTCAGGAAAGGAGGAGATATTCATTGTCCAGCACTGCTGGGTTTTGTGATTGAGGGTTTTCTCCCTCTTTTTCTAATTTTTGTTTTTAATTAAATTGCAAGCTCTCATTTTCCTGGTAAATTCCAGTTTTAAATAAACTGAGTTATTGAAACACTATTTTACTAGGCATACTTCAGATTTGAAGAGTTGATGATAGCAAGAGGATCTGATATGATGTGCAACAAGTCCTTTGTCAGCTGTTTCAAAGAGACAGGGTTTGAAAAATACCCACACATCCACACAAGGGCTATTAGGAAACCAAAGAAACAGACATGTTAGGATGCAGGACCAGGATATTTTAAAATATCATCCAATTTCAGGCTCAGATCTTGCTAATTTAGTGTACTATGTGCTATAATCCAGAAGCACCAAATATCAATGGAGAGTCACTCAAATTTGAATTGATTTTAAGGCAGTTTAGGAGTATAACTCTTCCTTATCCCTTCCCTACATATGCCAGTAGAACAGGAGAATTATAACAGTATTATAAAAAAACTACAGCAATGTTGACATAAATTTCTGTAGGGGACCTATGAGTGAAAGAAGTGACTATATTTTCTGTGTAATTAATTCTTTCCCAAACAAAAACATTCTGCTTCTGTCAATAAACCCGTGTTTTAAAAGCTCTCCATCTAGTTCCCCTCTTTGAAATGAAGGTTTACACACTGACATTTAAAATCCCATTTATTGAAATGATCAAAATTTTTCAGGTTACATAAATAATAGTACCTCTTGGAATAATAGATGTGTTTGGAATTACTTCGAGGATTTTTATTTAGTCTCTTAATTAATTTTTCAAGGGGAAAATAATAAAAAGGGGGCAGTTAGAAATCCTAAGATAAATTCATTCATAAAAGAGAAGATCACACCTTTTCCCCCAATAGTTTTAAACGTTGGGGTTTTTCTCTTTTTTTTCCTTCCTGTCATAATGATCCTAATGACAGAAGAGTGATGATTATATTATTAAATGAAAATAACTTTAGCATTGTCACTATCACTTTAAAATTTGTGTCCATAGTTGTCTGTGTAATTACTGTTCTTTATAATTGATATATCACAGAGATGAAAAAAATATAAATTCTACACATGGTATTTACAGAAAGAAACTAGTTTTTTTCTCAATTTTTTTTCCTCATATCAGTCTGCTCTCTATGCTCTGTGCTTTATTCCAGGGGGTGCAGTTATGATTACACTGAAAAGGAGGCTCTTTAAACCACAAACACTTGCCCGTTTTGCCAGCACATCATTATTACACCACTCAGTATGCTACTTTTCCTTCTGTTTTATGCAAACAAAATTCACACTTCATGGGAAAAAAAGTACATTACCAAGGCATGACTTAAATCCCTCCTAGACCTCAAACCCTACATCCCATAATTTTAGAGTTTCAGATATGCATATTTCTCTCATGTCTATGTCTTAGTTTCAGCTGATAAAGGAGCAATGTCAGGGAAGATTTTACTTTTTACCTGTCCTGCCTTGACATGGTAGGTCAATTTGAGTGGAGCTACTTGATCTGCCAGCAGTCAGCTGCTTCCCATATTCAAGTGACCTTAATTAAAGTCTAGCTGAAGATGAATACAAAATACATGAGAATTATACACATGGACCTGGTTAAAAAATTGTTACAATTCGACCACTGAACAACCAAGCAAAACCAGAATAAATGTGCAGCAGTGCAAACATGCGTGTAGGCATGTTAAATTAGAAAAACATGAAAATTATAATTAATGCCCCATAACCAATGCCTTACTAGAGCAAAGCATTAAAGGTATTAGCAGGGAACTATGCCATATACAAGAAGTATAAGGAAATTTCAAACGAAAGTAAAGTTCAGACCATATTTTCATTATAATTTCTTTCTTTCCTCTGAGTAGATAAAACAGAGCATTTGTTAAATTGAAATCAAAAAATCTGACCACAATTATCTTAAATGTGTTCCTTATTAATAAGTGGGGTTCTGTGTGGATATTGTCTCTGGAAATGCTGTTTTCAGATCTGGAAGGAAGCTCTGCATTCCAACTCCCTGCAGCCCTTCTTGGGAGGCATGAGATTTTTACTTGTCCTAGCAAGCTGGATGGTTTTAATACATTCCAGTTATTCCAGCTAGTTCATGCCGCCCTTGATGGGTTACAACAACTGTGAGAAAGGGTACAAGGCAGTCTGGATATTTGAGGCACAGGAGTAAAGTGGTAGTGGCTTTGTCTGCTTATGCACAGACTTACCTAGGAGTGCTTTATTCCTCCATGTGGGCGTCTATCGGAACTCAGCCCTGATGCAAGAGTTTTTAGGACACAGAATGCAACTAGTCCAAAGGACAGTGTGGGAATAATTACTCTGCCACATCTTTTGTGTTTGTGGAAGCAATAAGGCCAGGTGAAGCTAACTTCTGATTCATCTGACTGCCAGGATCTCTCAAAGCCTCACCCTTTTACTCACACAATTCTGGCTAGAATTAACTTCATTAAAGTTATTCCTATTAAGGCTCATAAACGTATTTTGGGAATGCTAGCAACTTTTTCCTGGAATGGTTGTTTGTGAACAGTTTTCTTCCCATTCCACACACCAGCAATGATGCAATTAGGGTAGGACAAGGTGGTGTCACATGCTGGAAGCCTAATGTGCATTGCAAATTTTAACAACCACAAGTGGGTGAGAAACCTTTCTGCCTCAACTTGTGGACCCTTGGGAAATTCCTGTTTTTGATCTATGAAAATTAGCTAGCTGTGAGAACTCTTTTGTTTTGTTTTAGCGTAACTTTTCATGAGCTTGGATGAAAACCAAATGAACAAGAATCAAAAAATCTATGCTTTCCCTTTACAAAAAACCCTCCCTGATATTTAGCCAGTTTTTGTCCTTGAGACTGGAGACCAAGGTGTTGGGTGAAGAAGGTGAAAGAATTCCACTGTGGTATTTTCAGTGCTATCTATTGGGAAGAATACATGCAGAGATGTCCTAAAATTGAGCAGGGGTTCCCAAAGATAATAATTCAATAACTAAAGTGGTTTCAGCTGCTAATTTCCAATTATTCCAGCAGTTAAAGTCTTTGAGGATGGAAGGTCTGTAGAACCAAATGAGGAACTGCCCATATGTGCAATCCCCTTCACAGCAATGCTCTTGGCCTCTTTCCCCTTCTGGTGCAGGGAAGGCCAATGCTCCTGAATTCCTTCTCTAGGGAGACTGTGACACTTCACAAAACACTGCATCAATCAGCCTATTCAGCATGCACAAAGAGGAAAGACCTTTGGGTAATTCACTGTGAATGGATAGAAATAAGACTGAAATCCTCTAAGCTTCTTTAGTTTCCCATCCCTACATTGGTCAGGCATAATACACTGCAGCCCACAGGTTTTTTTAATCTTGCTTCCAGCATTCACATACCCATAATTACTATTTTTGCACTAACTTGTTATTGGAAAATATTCATTTTGTAAAGAAATTTGAAACCCACTTTTTTTCTTGTTACAATTACAGGCATAAGCTTTTCTTTCCATCATTGAAACATTCAGGAGAATCCAAATTATGCTAACAGTAACTTTCCAATACCTTGTGGAAGAGAAAATGTTATGTCTTTGCAGGAATGAAGACAAAACAGAGGAGCAGCTGTTTCATACATAAAGGTACTGAACTAGGTCAGGGCCTCTGAATGCTGATAAAAATGATATGTAGTGAGGCAGAATCTTGAAAGTGAATTTTTGGAACTGTAAATTGTATGTACTAAGGTGTTCCAGAGCACCTTGGTTGACTTATTTATTAGAGATACCTAAGGGTGCCTGCTTTTTAAAAGGTCCTTATTTGATAGTTTAGAAATCAAATATATTTTGGGCTATCCAGCCTTTTTAGACTTCTAAAACTGCTGGTCATTTTTACACCTTAAATGAAGAGTATTCAGAGGCAGAAGCACAAATCAACTAATTAATTAAATTTGTTCAAAAGTTTATTAATTACTTTAATTTAATGCAGTCAAATTTTAATTAATTACTTCAAAAATCATTACATCCTATTAATCCAGCATGTAATAAATCAAAGCAGACATAGGTTTTAAGCCAAAGCAGTTTTGTTTGGAAATTTTGAGATTATTGGAAACTGTACAGGCTGTTGCAACATGGAACAAAAAAACACAACATGGATATGATCTTGTACATAAACCTCCTATGAACTTCAGAGATTAATTTGGTTACGTAATTGCAAAGGATAGTTCTTCAGGTCTGTTTATCAAAACACAGTGGGGAAAGGGGATATCTATTTGTCTCTATGATGAAAATAGATAGCAATTGAGGGTTTTTGTTGTTTGTTTTTTTTTATTTAGAACAAGAGAAATCAAGTATCTAATGTTCTTTGTGTTCATAACTGCATAGAAAATCTCATTAAACATTAGTCATTTGGTCACTGTTGTTTATTTCCTTGGAGACAGCATCAAATCCTAAAGTACAATTGAAATCAATGACAAAAACTTCATCAACTTCCAGGAAAAACAGTTCAAGTCTATAGTGAGTTTTTCATTTAAAAAAAACCCAACAAAACCAACACAAAACACATTTTTCAAGGCCTGAAAAATGTAGTCCACTAGGAGCTTTGGGTATTTCAATGTCTCTACTCCTCCTTTGACAGACAAATCTACTAACTCAGACTTTAGTTTTGAAGAAGAGTGGTGACTAAGTATTTGCTCAAAGAGCAACAATAACAAAAGACATGGATTAAGACCCTCAGTTGAAAGAAGGATTCTGTTAAAAGAAATACTTCTGGCATCATCTTGGGTTTATTGCACACACACATCCCTTAATGCATTTTTGTCCCACATAGAATAGAAAGAATTGTAGAGATGAAAATTTCTGTTTGAACCTGTTGAGCTCACTAATTTGGGAAAAAAACAGGAGGACAAACTGGAAGAACTTGTGGACAGGATGTTGCAACAGAATCAAGTTTGGCAGAGGGAATTGTGGGAGCTGCTGTCATGAACTTGTCCCATTAATGAAGTCTTCATCAGCTGGAACAAGCAGTTAGATGAGAAGACTCGGGTCTTCAAGTTGATGTCAGTGTAACAATGAACTTACTTCCATAAAAAAAGAGACATAATATTGAGACATACCTTGCATTATTCCCTTGTAGAAGACCGGCACAGTGTGAAATAAAACATTCAGTTGTCTGAGAACAATGAGTTTGAATTTGAATCAACATACTGAAGGAATAATGAATGACTGCTGAAAATAGAAAAGGTGATTAAAAGCATTTTGCATTGTCATGTTAAGTAAATCTAAGACCTGGACAGAAAATGTCATTTTGTAATAGACACCACTGAGACAAAAACAAGGCATGAATAAATTTAGAATGGAGATGAGATTTCTTATCCTTCCACAACTAGGTTTTTGGAACAACTTGATTTTAGATAAGTCATTATAAATTAGTACAAGGATTGCATGACAGAGCCACAAGTAACATACAGGAATGGGTCTCATTGGCACAGAATGTCCCTTTCCTGGGAGTTTGTGTTGCTTGGTTTTAAAAACATGATTACAGCAAGTGCTGGGGAAAAAATACCAAAACAAAACAAAAAAAAAAAAAAAACAAAAAAAAAAAAACCAAAACAACTGAACAAAACTAAAACCCAAAAACCCCTCTGCAAAGGAGTCTAAAACTCACTGAACAACTAAGAATTATCCTCTAGCAACAGCTAGTTTTATTGTTCAAAATAGGAAGATTTTGTTCAAATTGTACATTAGAAATTGCACAAATAATAATCTGATAATAATTTCAAGGAAGCCATATAAATTAACATAAATTTTGAAATTCATTTAGGTTTCAACACAGCACCACCTATTGGAATGAAAATAGTAACAACTCTGAAACAGTGAAAACATAGCTGGAGTCAACTGTGATTAATTTATAAGCTTAAAGTGTGGAGGGCTTTGTAACTCACTTTGCCTTTCAAATTATCCCTGCTAATATAAATTTGACAACAAATTCACTATTCTTTTTCCATATTATTAGAAAGGAAGGCCTTCCCACAGCGTAGGTGAGGTAAAGTTTTTCTTTGAGTCATTAGACATAACTTGGCATAAAGTGATGATATTTACACAGAGTTAAAGGAGATAATAATATACTTCAGGAAGGAGACCATTGTGTATGGCAATGAGCTGGAGATAGATATAAGTGATAAAAAGTAGGTGCTTGGCCTGTCATTAAAGAACCTATCAGCCACTTTAAAATACACTTTGCTTGGACTAATCACCACATTATTGCTATTCCAAATGAGGCGTGCAGGTGTAAAACTCAAGTAGAGGAGTCCCCTCTGTTTGTTAATGAGGAGATTATAACATGCTGCAGATCAGAGTTTGAGGTGAGCAAAAAGCACGGGCACTCCAGAGAACATCCAGAGAGCAAGATGGGATGTGTGGTTCAAAGGTATGTTCTTGGGGATTTCTCTCTTTTGAGTTCCCCCTATCCTCCTTCCTTGTGGGAAAAGTCCTCCACCTTCCTATTCCTATGATTTTTTTTTCTGCTCACAGCTCTAGAAAGAAAGTTATGGGGAAAAGAGCTGTTTTGCATGGACATCATGCTGGCAAAGTTTGAAATACCAGTGTGTCCATAACCATCCTCTGTGGCTGCTTTCCCACTCAGCCTGTGGCTGCAAAAGCAATCCAGAGAAAAGTTGTAAGATGTGAGGGGCAAAACAAAACAAACAAAAAAAAAAAAAAATAAAGGCCCATTCTGTGTCTCCCTGAAATGCTAGGATGTAGAAGGGTGATGTAAAAAATATGTTAAAGTTCCCTTGGAGCAAAGAGCTTGCCTTCAGTTGGCCAGGAGTGCTCAGAAGTGCTGCCTGCCCCAGCTTTCACAGTGATGGAGAAAACTGAACACTGCTGTGCTGGCATGTGGCCTCATCACAGTGGTCTACCCCATCAGGGGAAGACAGTGGGGTGCTTCTGCCAGGCCAGGAAAGCAGTAGTTCTGGATCAGGGAGCAGGAGCTTCTCCAAGCAGGATGCACACAGAGGGCAGCACTGACAGCCGTATAGAGCTGCTATGGGACACAGAACACTGTCTGACAGAATGGCTTGAGCTGGAAGGGACCTTAAAATTCTCCTAGTTCCAATCCTCCTGCCATGGGCAAGGACATGGTCCACTAGACCAGATTGCTCAAAACTCCATCCAATCTGGCCTTGAATGGTCCCAGGGATGAGGCACCCACAACTTCTCTGATTCCAGGCAGAGGCAAACATTTCAGCCCTCCCTACACCCCTCAAAAAAAAATAGATCTTTTTTTTATTTCTCACAAGAGTGCTAGGACAGATGCCACTTAAAAAAGAAAAAAAGGTGGTGTGGAGAGTGGGAGTTGGAAGGGTGAGTGTATAGCAATAAACTGTTGCATTTACTGCTGGCCAAAGGATTCCAGGATTCCAGGATTCCCAGCCGCAGACCTTGGCTTGCCAGGAAAACACAGGCCAGCACCCACTCCCCTTACCACCTACTCTACCCTCAGCTGGATGAACTGATGGGATTTGGATAGGACTTGGGATAGGATTACTGCCATCTAGCATTAAGGACCTCACAGTTGTCCCATGTTGCTCAGAGTTTAGGATGTCTCTGGAAGCACTGCTCTCTCCAGGGTAAGACTGATGCTAGAGCTGAAGAGAGGAATCATCACCTGCATGCCTTCCTGTCATTCTTGAGCTAGCTTCAACTTAGCTGAATCCCAACCAGGAAACATGATAATATTATAATTATAATGATGAATATTCTTAGAATGTTAATTACTTTCTAAAAAATAAGGGCTGGTACACCCACCACTGTAGCAAAGAGAATGCATAAACAATTACAAACACCACTCCCATTTAGCAAGATCATCCATGCCAAATAAGACTGTTCTTTTGAAATTCATGAAAATGGAAACAACAGTGCTCAAGAAGAGCAGAAGTCTTGCACTTCAGTAGTGTGGCAGTACTATAAAAAATGGATACAAAGCTATGATTCACACTAGTTAGAGGATACCAGTTCATGATTTAGTGAAAATTTACACTCTTTTTTGTATAGAGTTTTACTTTTTAAAGTCTTGCACCTTATTTACAGTCAAGCAGCCCCATTCTGTAAATATTTTTGTTCTTATTTAGTTGTTTGATATCTTCCCTTGCCCTCTGTTCTCACCCCCAGGTAGAGTTTACACAACTAGAAAGAGATTTCAAATATGTGATTTTTTTTTTTTTTTTTAAGAGACAAGAGCCAAGCACAAACCTAGTAACAATATGTGGGCTTTCAGAGCATGAGGTTCAAAGTTGTCTTATTTTAGACATCTAAGTCATCAACTTCTCACAGCTTTGCTGCAGGACATGAGCTCAAAAGAAAAACCTGTTATACTTTAAAAATAGTGATAAAATTTGGTTTGAGGGAAATTATCCTCTTCTTTTAAATCCTTCAAAAATTCTTTATACCCACAAACCTATGCTTCTTTCTCCTTTTCCACCCCATGAACAGCAATATGTTTCCAAATGGCCACCAAGGAGCTTTCAAGGGAAATATAATCCTGATTGTGATTCTTCTGTGGTAGCCTACCATTATTGCAAATTTGTTCATTTGTTTCCCTATAGAAGCACATAAAATAAAAAATGAAGATGACAAGTATATTTTCATGTACAACTAATAAGCATGATGAATTTTTATTGTATTTGCACTGGTTACTTGTGACTTAGACTTGTTTCTAAAATCTTTTTCATTGTGTCTCCAAGCATTTGCTTGCTCTTTTGCATATCTCAAGATCAATGTCAGTCTATAGCAGAGAATTTGCACTAACTGACTGAAAATGAACCGTCTCCTATTTCTTTTTATTCCTCTCATGTTTTCCAAACTATCTGAGATAAATATTCTCTAGATATATACTTTGCCATTTACTATAGTGTAGCAGGTAGAATTAAGTTGTATGTGCGCCTTCATTTTTGTAATGAGTGATTTCAGAAAAGATGTAAATTGAGTTTCATCTCACTCTTATAGAGAAACACATAGCTTACGCCACAATATGTATGAAAAATACAACAGCATTTTTACATCTTTGTATGGACCATATATTTGTTGATATGCATTGATCTGATTAAAAAAAAAAAAAAAAAAAAGTCTATGGACTCATAAATAATCTTTTGCTGCAATGTTACAGCACTATGTGCTGGTAACCATGAACTGGTAGAATAAAGAAAATATCTGCATGCTTGCACCCTGACACCTGAAAATTTACTCTTTCATTCTCCTGATCTGAAGAACTACCACATTTGTGACATATTTTTGCACTAAGGTGGATTCTTTGGATTGCTACACTCAAAAATACTTTTTCAATTTTTGTCCTCTACTGGTTAAAAAAAAGTCCCATGCCTTTTCCCTCTGATTTCTCTCTGAGTATTTTGAGGCTAACTCTATGGATCCAGAAAAGTTACCAAGCTAGAAATACAGCCTGACTTTCAGATGGACTGAATATTAGCCTTTCCTACATCATGGATATTGGTGAGTATTCAAATTTTTACAAATTGGGCCATTTGTGATAAAAGCCATAGGCAGCCTGAGTCAAAAAATTGACCCCATCCTTACTTTGAAAGACCTGACAAACTGTCAACCATTTCTAAGTTCCAATCATTGTACTTTCTAAGGGAGACAGGGAAGGGGGAAGCAAATGGTTGATTTTCCAGCTGCAAAAACCTCTGGTCACATCAGCAGGAAAATCCTGGCTATGGGATGTTATCCTGTGTTACTGACGCATAGTACTGCTAGTGTTGCTTAAAAACTCTTCCAGGACTGCAAGAAATCACTGCACCATGAGGGCTGTTAACTTTATTTCTGACCTTTGAGTTATTTTTGAAATGTTTTCATTGAAATTACATTCACTCCTGAGCATATTGTATTTGCAGTCTGTAAGTACATATGTATCATTGAAACAGGTGCCCAGAGACACTGTGGAGTCTTCATCCTCAGAAATGTTTACAGCTCAGCTGGCCAAGACCCTGAGCAAGCCAGCACAGCTGCAAAGTTGACCTTGTTCTGAGTGGGGGATGGGACCAGATGCCCTCCAGACATCCCCTGCAGACAGAATAGATTATTGGATGATTCTGTTGTTCTCTGTCATGGTAGCAAACAATCCAGGTGCTTCCTTTTTCTGCCATGTATTTAATATTTTTCTCATTATGTTACTACCAAATCCCAGTGTAATGAGATTTCAATGCTTTTTAGTATTTTAAGCAGGTACAGGAAATAGAGGGGATCATTTGTTAAGAAACAATATCATCCCTAATTAACTTTGTATACTATTTACATGCTAATTTGTTTTAAGTGGTTTTAAATACAAGTAAAATATGAATTGAAATGAGAAAGTACTGGGTGGAGCTATTTATATTCATCAGATCAGAGAGTATACCTATCAGTTCTCATAATAATTTTACATTGGATAAATTAACCATTGATAGTGCTCAGCTTTTACTACAGCAGGTAACTGCCAAAATTCATTCCTAGTCCCAATTTTTTTTTGTCTGGAATATAATCTGAAATTGAGATCTCCTGGGAAGTTCAATGAACAAGACATGGCAGTCAAAGGCTTTGGTATATCATATCTCTGCCACTGATAAGTGCATGCTTAAACCAGGCTAGGGCCCAAGTCATTTTTGATTATAACCAAGAAGAAACTTTATATTGACTTCAGTGAACTTTTTCCTAGTATCCACTTATCTCAGTTATGATTCTGAAGTCTCCTTCAAGTGAAAATGTCCATTTTTAATCTTAAAGATAATAGTAGGTGCTAAGTGCAACTTCAGTGAGAGTGAGGAATAGGGTTGCATAAAGAACAGTGATCCTTATTCATGCATTGTGCAATATGTGACACCTAATGGATGGGGAAGAATGGAGAAGCCTTTCTCTCCATATGACTTTTCTATTTAAATACTCACCAATTTTGCTTCAGAAGGCTCTCATGAACATTGTTCACTGTCATCATTGTTGTTGTATTAATTTCTGTAAATTACAATACTATTGTAGTAATGCCTTCAGCAAGGATTTCTAGTTCAGGGAAATTGGAAAATTATGTTCAGTTCGTACTTGTAGGAGCAGGATGGTATCTTAGTTGTTAAGAGCATTTAAACAGCTTCATTAAACTAAAGTCTCAGAGACTTCTAATTCCACCTGTCTTGCAGACAGGGAAGCATTTCTGTTTTGCTTTGGGGTGGGTTGGTTTGGGGTGTTGCTTTTGTAGGAACTCAGTGTTAATAAAATTCACCTTGCAGGTCAGGAAGCCCTCCTGCAGGCAGATGGAATTTAAAGATTATCCAGAAACACCGCCCAAAACTGCCTGTATCTGGCAGGGATGTTGATCACATTGGGAAAAGAAGATCCTGTTTATGTCTTCCTTGCTGCAAGGGCATAAATTATGGGATGTATATGAACCAAACCTCAATTTCTGTGCATCTCTTGCAGGAGGTCTGTGTTTATAAACACATAAACCATCTGTTAAGTGTTTGCCAATTAAACACCTGAATTTTTATAGTACAATTTTATATCTAGTTTCAAAAAAGCCTGTGATGTCTAACAAATTTGCATAGGCTGTTGCTTGACTCTTTGCAAGAAATGCAAAATAATTACATAATTACAGAAAATGCCTGCAAATGTGGACTGCATTTTCCCATTTCAGTTGAATTCCTATGCTGAAGTAATTAACTGCACCTTTGCAATGAAAACTTTGCAAATGCTTCAGTTTTCAAGCCTTGTATATATTTTTGTGATGTGTATATCTTCATTGAGGAATAACTGGAATAAATGTATATTTAAAAAAAAAACAGTTTTACAAATAAGTAAATACATTATGCACTCTGGATATGTCATGGTAACATATCTGCTTTTTCATTCACAGAAAACATCTACAAGCCACTGCTGATGTCAGAAAACACTTTCCAGCACTGAGGTGGTTACTAGATTTCCATGTAAGACACTGTTTGGCATGGAAAGGTGGTTTGGCCTCACAATTGACAAAGATATTCAAAAAGCCAAGTCAATCTCCAGACTTTGAAGAGGTTAAAATAGATTTTAGTGTCCTCACTTGGGATAGTTGAGCACAACAAAATCTCACAAGAGTATCTATTTGCATTTTTTGATTGCCTAAACACATTCTCCAGACTGGCCTTAAGTAAACAAACAGATTGTTCTGCAAAAAGATGCTAAGTCTTTTTTCCAGAGTGAAATCAGTCATGGAAATTCTGGCACATTTCTAAATATGTTTCATTGGATTCTTTTTGTAGCAGTAGTGTAGTTTAGTTTTAACAGGGTGCCATTAAAACTTGTGCTGTTCTATGAAACACATGTTGGTCAGCTCCACTGAAAATTCATGACCCACCAATAGTCTGTTAATCTTCAGTGTATTTGCTCACTGATGGAATGGAAACCAATCTCTTTATCAGTGAGCACGCCCTGCAGACATATAACAAAATTAAATGAAATATCCATTTCATTTGAGAAATCAAAGTAAAAAAAATTTTATGACTTAGCTTATTTTTACTTTATCCAGGCAATGCAACAAAAATGTGTCATCATCCAGCTGCACCAGAACTTTAATAATAGATGGCTGTAACTGCCACTGATAGTGCATGCCACTGATAGTGCATGCAAGGTCTGGTTCTGTTCCCACTGAAGTCAAGGGGAGTTTTGCTACTGACTACAAAGTATCTTGTCCTTGTGTGAACCTAATAAATACGTGTCATTTCCAAGGATAGCATGCACCATGTTTTATGATGACTATTGGGTTTACACATATTTGATTATTGGTCATTTGAAACATACATGTTAAACATTGGGATACAGTTTCTCCTCTGAACTAAGTACTTTGTGAAGCCACGGTAAGACAAATGGGAAAGATATTGGCACATTTGGGGCAACTAAGAATTCATCTGCCAAAGAGGATTTCCCAGCTGGTAAAGGGAAAAATGGCTCATTCTTATATCTTGCAAACATCAAGCCCAGGATGGTGGGTTAAAAGCCAAAATCAAGGTGGTTCCACTGATTTTTAGCTTTTAAATGGTCATGAGAAGAAGTGCCAGACAGTATAGAGCAGTATCTGCACATCTCAGTCATCACTGCAGAAACATAAGACTGTTATCTGTCTTGTGGTCTGTGATATTATCTCTCTTAGGCTGAGTTGTTGGCTCCTGAGTTTGAACACCAGGATATCAATTCTTCACCATATTAATAGAAAACGCCTTTTGAATAATCTCTGCAATACTTTATACAGATGAGTCTCTAAAATATCAGGGAACATCCCTTGATTTTCCATGGAACAAGGAGCAAGGACATTTCTGATCCTTTCCTGATGAAATATAGGAAGGCTTGTCTGTCTCTGGCACACAGAGAGGGGACACTTGAGGACTAGAGATACTCAAATATGTTCTCCCAGGTGTTGGAGTAAGAAAGGTTGAAGAGGAAGGAATGCCAATAACTCATATTGTTTCACTGAAGACCATAGACAGAGAGCTGCAAGGCACAGTCCCTGTGTGATGTGGTACTCACTGGTGCCTACTTCCATGCAGCTTCTTTTAGCCAATGAGTGCCTTTCCCAGGCTACCTCTGGCCACTTACAGCAGCAGTCTTCTCTCTCTCCATGACTTACAGATCCTAGGTGCTAGTAAAATGCAGTGATGGTGATGATGGCTCTGGCACCTCTGAGAAGAGGCTGTTCAGAGTGGGAAGATGATAAAGAGTAGCAGGCACAACAGCAAAGGCAAAGGAATAAGCACAGGCTCCTCTTCCCTTCCTCATGTTCTGCTGGTGCATGACCCTGCTCACATGGGTCCTGAAAATTCTGCTATGCCCTGGTGCTGGGAGACAATCTCAGTTTTGCAGAGGTTGGCCCATTGACCAGCGCATAAATTTGTGGTTTTGTTCTTACTCATTTGTCACTATGGAGAAATTTTCTTATTCTTAGGAAAGTGTGTTTCCTGCTTAAGAAAGTACGTGGGCACTGGGCAGCCACATTGATGTGGCCACTGTGATTTAGGGAAGCAAAGCAAAGAAGCATTGGCTTCTGGAGACATGTTCCGCCTTGCCCACATACATCAAGTATTCCCATGAACCTCTGAAACAGTATGCTTGTATCCAGGGTTTTCAGGGTGAGGGAATGTTCTCTGGTGAGTTCAGAAACTGTCAGCTATCAATATAATTTGCAGTACGTAGCAGAAAACTGCAATAGATAAAAAAAACAAAGATCTGCTTCAGCTGCATTGCTTGTACAGCACCACCAGTTCCTTGGCTTCTGTTTCATTGTCCCTTTACAGAAGCCTCCTTACACTCATGAACATATGTTTCTAATCAGAAAATGCTCAAGGAATGACCACCTGCTTACAAAGGATATTTTTTTTCCCAGTCTGAGTGGGCGTCTTACAGACAGGTTTTAGTACACAGCAAAAAACAAGCAGAACAATGAAGTGAAAGGGCAGCTTTCTTCTAATGAAAGCCTATACTGTTATCTGACATGTTTATAACAAAACTAGGAGAAAAGGCATTTCTTAATGATTATTCCTGGTGAAAATATAATGAATAAATAATTTAATGGGAGAACACAGTAATAAGAAACTTGTCATTTGCTTTGGGGTTTAGTTTACTTTGGCTTGTCTAACCAAGATATTAAAAAAAAAAAAAAAGTCTGAATATACTCAAATGGGAAATAAAAGCTTTTCATTACTTCTGACTTTCAATCAAAGTTTTCTGAGCCATCCCTAAACAGTAAGCAGTAAAAAAAAAAAATCAATGCTGTTGTTTCTAGAACTCTTTAAAAGTAAACCCAGAGACTGTTGGACAAGAACTATAATCATCTTTGTGGCTTGTGATACTGATATCAGGTGAGCCAGATGTTAAAGTCTTCTAAGTGACAATCTCAAAGAGTGGAAGTCCAATCCCTTGCATTTGAGGTTTGTTCTAAAATGGACTTGGTTTAATGATTTCTGTTGACTTAAGTGGCACTGAGTCAATCTGATATGCTCTAGTACTTTCAATTTCACACAGTCATGCCTTTAAGAATGATGTGATTGCACTGTGAAAGTGATGGAAGCTTTACTTGGCTGGACCATCAGTGTAAAAAAAGAAAAAAAATTGCTGACGCCAGTTAGATCCAGCAAGGACTTGGCACTATATGTTTAAGAGTAAAATAAATAAATAAGCAAAACCACTAAGAGAAGGCTTTGTAATCAGTAGAAAAGGGCCCTAGCAATTAAGTGATGGTCAGAGTCAATAACACAGTGGTAGGTATCTATACCAATGTCAATCAGCACCTAAATAAATGAGCACATGGGAAAATAGTCCCTTTTCTCACAGTGGTTCTCATTGTATGTTCTTTTATTCTAACAACAGAAATTGCAGATGAAGATTTCTTCCAGTCCAAAGGAAATCTAAGGAGCTCATCATGCAGACTGGCCTCTGCAGTCTGAGCCTGCACTAGGAAGCTGCAGACCGCTCTCGTTGCTCTACAGGCAGCATATGCCACATGAGAGGCCAGCAAGAGACCCAGCAGCAAGAGAGAAACCCAGCAGCAAGAGAGAAACCCAGCAGCAAGAGAGAAACCCAGCAGCAAGAGAGAGACCCAGCAGCAAGAGAGAAACCCAGCAGCAAGAGAGAGACCCAGCAGCAAGAGAGAGACCCAGCAGCAAGAGAGAAACCCAGCAGCAAGCCCTTGTGCTGCTGTTTCCAGATATCCGCCTGGAAGTTCACAGCTCAGAATCCTGCAGCTGCCAGCACATCTTGTGTGTGTACAGAGGTGGCTGAGGGTCACTCTCCACAGCCAAATGAGTGTGGGAGGAAGGCCAGGAGTGACATTACTGTCACACTGTCAGCCATAGGAGGGGGTGGCTGCAGAGCAATGGTTCCTTCTCACAAATACATCACATGCACACACAGACTTAGGAGCCAAATTGCTTTGTAGCAGCTCTGTTATGTAGTAGATACAAAATCCATGGCTTAGGAAAACATACCTCTCTTGCAGAACTTCATTTTTTTTATAATAATGTTACCTTATGCAAATCTTGCTGATGGGAACTGTATTAAAATCTCAAGGCCTGAGGACTCAAAATAAAACAGAAAGCTGAGAACTACCTAATCAATGAGTCGTCGTGCTCTGTGGTCTTTTTAATGAAGAGAAAAAAATCAACCTAAACACTAAAAATGTTTATATATTTAGAAGTTTTTAAAGATCCAGACCATTATTCATTTACAAAACTGATATCTATTCTACACTGCTCTCTTTCCAAAATTGAACATACACGCAGCTTTCTTCTATTAACCTCTTTATCTCAGACTACTTTCTTAATTTTTTCTACTACACTTGCAGGCCTGAGACCAACAGGATGACAAAAAAAAAAAAAAAAAGGCTCCAAAACCAAAACCAAAACCAATCATGTAACAGCTGTCTGTGTGCTTCCATCCAACAGTTCTGAAAAGATGGGATTTAAACAGGCTTTTGAGGGTTCATGTGAGTCAGGCAGTGTCCACCAGTCTTCCAGTTCTCCACAAGAACTTCCAGTCTAGCTTTTCTGCATGCAGGAAAAGACAAGGCAATAATGTGCATGGGCGCACATATAAACATGTTTGATTCTTAATTACCCATCCAGTAGGGATAAACAGATCAAGTGCAAAATGATGTGTACTTCATGATGTACAAAATCTCAAGTAGTTTAAAACTTTGTTTAGAACAAGCTGGGACTTCCTGTTCATCCAGGTGTTATCTGAGCAAATCAGATCTCTCAACTTCAAGAAAACAGGGCTGGAAAATTCAGGCTGATTGTCTATTCACAATACTTCACATTGCACTTAGTGACTTTATTTCAGACAAATTTGGAGATAATAACTCCTACACAGTAAATGAGACAAAAGGAAAAGATAGAAGATGACTGTACTAAAAATACTCTGAATCACCCAGGTAACACTGAGCACCCAGAGTCATCCAGCCATTTTTTTTTGTTTACACCACTGATGAATACTTCTAAATAACTAAATTTGCATTTGTTTTAGAGTAAAATCTGAAATCTGCTGCCAGACACTGGAAATAATGGTATAAACAAGTTCTTTGAGTCCAGTTCTCTCTTTGGAATGGCACTTGCAGTTTTGGGTTTTGCAGTGCTTTCTGGAATCAAAGTTCCCTGATGCTATTCCTTCCTGGCTGGATAAAGTAAAAATGAGTATTTTTCTCCCATCTTCTGAATTTCAGAGAAGTTTCTCCTAACCTCCTAACCTCCCATTAATTACATACTTTATATCTTCACAGGTTGTAATAGAGGTCAGCTGAGCTGCAGTTGGGAAATACAGGTGAAAATAAATACTTGAGACTTAGTATCCTTCAGCAAACTTGCATAGAGTTGCTATCTGTCTCTGTTTTTCTCCAATAGCCATGGTGATGCCTCAGTGTCTGTTTCTGACCATACACTACCATCTCTGCTCAGCTACTAAAAACTGACCCAAGCCAAAGATTTATGCAAGGATTAGCAAGCTGAGCTTCTGATAATGCTACCAGGACTTTATTTCATTCTTGACAGATACACTGATGTTTATGTTAAACTATATATCCACTCCCAGCAATTTTTTCTGGTCCTTTGCTTCTAAATCTCCCAAACTTAATCCACTTGAAGTGTTTTTAAATTACTTGCTTTATCCTGGGAGATAACATGATTTTCCCTCAGAAAGAGTAGCCCTCTTCAAGGTTTCTTCAGGAAGACTCCCTTATTCGGAAAGATTTCCTCAGCATCTACCTCAGGTATTTCATAAATAATATAGGCACTCTAAATTTTCCATATTTTGATAATAGCAGTGGTTGATTGCACTCCAACAAATTTTTGAAGGCTTTGGTCAAAGCCCAGTGCTGCAGCCAGACAGCTGCTACAGCTGGCATTGAGTTTCACTAGCAAAACCCACAAGTGGTTTGTGATCTGTCCAAATGGTAAAGAGACTTCCCATGCAATTATGGAAGCACTTGAAAGCCCAATGATAAAAGTTAGACTTTCTGTCTCCTACTGGCAGCAAATCTATCGTGTCATTTGACTATTCTCCAGAGATTGTCACAGTACAGGGGATCAGAACTATCCCTTCTCTTATATTACAGATAAATTGTTGCTCAAAACAAATAAGCAACGTGGAGGACCAGGAAAGCTCTAAAATATTGGTTCTCTCTCTCAGTACCAGACACAGCTCTTATTCTTAGCAAACTATGGAAATAATTTGAAACTGCTAAAGAACAAAGAGAAAGTTGTTAAAAGGTAAATGAAGGCACACGTGCTTTTAGAAGTTATGTTCAGAAAATTTGAATCCTTTCACTGTTCGTCTAATATTTTATGCAAGATGGACACCCTCTATTCTGCCACCATCAAAATCCCTATCTGTAGCTTAAGCATGTGCTTTATTTTACAGATGGTCTGTGATGTTTGAAGTGCCTTTATTGGTTAATCAGTGTTACCTGTGCAAGAGGTGAGGCTGTAAACAATATTTCCTAAATCACTTCTCTAGAAAATTCTGAAAGATGATTAAAGTTCACTTCACCACTTACTACAACAATATAAACAAACATTTTTAATGTCTAAAACATATGTTTCTTACAACCATCTTCCAACTACCTCCATTAGCTAGTTCTCTCTCTGTACACATACAGTAATAATCTAACATTTAGACATTAATAACTAGCTTTTATATAGGCCCTTCAGATGTGGACAGACAAAACTGGCTTAATGAAAGAAGAGGTTCATTCATAATATTACAATAGTGAAATGATGTTGGCCTATCGTCTAGACTCTTTAATTTAACCTCAGGTTTTTCTCTAAGGATCTTAGGCAGTGACTTTGTATTCATATGTTTTGGTCTAGATACAAATCTTGGTCTTTCTTTACAACTCATTAACCTGTTTCAACAACAGCATTATGTGTCTGGTAGATTCTTGTTTAAAGGTTTGCCCCAGTTTCCATTTCATTTTTTACATGCCATTTTCTGCCCAAGAAATTCACATTGGTCCCTTGAACACAAGGAATAAAAAACCTCTTCTCTTTATATTCTTTAGGTTTTTATCTTATTATATATTTTAAGGTATGTTTTACCATTTATTTATTTAGCGCTTTTTTTGTCAATATTACAGTTGTGACCAGGATCAGCTGTGCAATGCACAGGCAATACATACACTCCATATAAACTGATAAACAAATGTGAAATGGAAGTCTTTCTCTTCACATCTTGAGTATATAATTATTTACATATGTCACTAGTTGGCAAGGAACTACTTTCCTTTCAGGCATATATGTCATTCTGCAGGATAAGAAAGTTCTTTACTCCTTCCTTTTCATACTGTCTCTTGGTCTCCATATCACTGATTTGAGAAAATGATTGATGGACTACTTTGCATTTTCTGGCTTAGTGCCTAATCTTGAGGCATTTCTTGCAAGAGGCCACATACAATATACATACTCCTCTAGAGTGAGGTAGATCTTTCAGAGCAGAAAAATACTTTGTGAACTTGAGACTCTTCCAGCATGCTTTGTATTTTTTTTTTTCTGGGCAGTTTGTTTTCCCCTCAGTCTTAAGCAAAAGTGTTGCAGTATTCCTCAGTTCTCCTTCTATTGCTAATACTAATTCCATTACTTACAGAAATGTTAAATTTGCTTTTGCCTGAATTTTGAAAGCTGTCATTTTTCATAAAAAGCAATCTGTCCCAGAGTATATATCATTAAAGACATTTTCAGAAAAGCAATACATAAGCTTTGTTGCATACACAGTTATAGATTCTTTTTGCATTACTATACAGGTCTAAAATGTGAATCATTTTCCAATAGCTACATGGAAATGGTACATAGCTTTCTGTTAAGTTTTACAAGCCTTCAAAAGTCCTTCTCATCTCTAAGAAATTCTGTAAGTGGGCAGGGACTTTGCAGATAAGCAGCCCTGAGGGAGTAATTTGCTACTCCTCACTGCCATGTCTATCACAAGAAATTACTGCCTACATTTTAAAATACAATTTTCATTGGTTGCATTGACTTCCTTAATTTTTCATAAATTTTAATGATTTTTAAGTGTTCCGTGTCAACAATGTTGTTAATTTTCTACCAGGATATTTCAAGCTGGAAACATCTGTCTAACTTAAGTATGGCATGACTGGAATGGAAGTGGGGGAAAATCACTACCACTCAATGACAGGGAGTAAGATTTCATATTTTTGGCTTGCTGAATTCTAAAGTGAGACAGCTCATGAGGCAGATAGC
>WEIU01022691.1:5222-26473 GCA_013389925.1 Aegithalos caudatus | reverse complement strand
CTACAATGGGTATCACGCATGTTCCCCGATACCACCCCTTCTTCTGGTTTTACTCTCTGCTTCTGGGACAATGTCGGCGTTAAACTCTACAACCTGGCTGCACTACCTGGCCATGAGCCAGAGCTACGTTTGCTTCCTGCTTGGAGGGCGGTAATGGATGCGGTTAAAGGAGAGGGGGGGAGTGAGGCAGCCTGTGAGGCTACCGCGGACACGGCCCCTGCAGCCATGCTGAACCAAGATCTGCCCAGGCCCCGCTCCCTGTCCCCTGTCTGCACCCCCTCCCCGAGGGATGGCAGGGATAGAGCCCAGTCACCACCTGTAGCCCCACTGCTGTCCCAGCAGCGACCCCAGAGCCGCTGAATGCTGATCACTTATGCGGACACTGACTCCAGCAGTGACGGAGAGTCTTTTGACCCCGGCCCCGAAAAGGATCCGGACTCCCTTCAAAGATGCATAACAATTGGTTATGGATAAAAAAGGAAGCCCTTAAGGACAGAGACTTTAACACTGCAGCAGAGATTTTTGTAGCACCTGTACGACTCGGCCCAAGGTGGGGAATCCATGATGGGAGCCCTTGGGCCACAAATGAAGGAACTGTGCCGTACCGTGGCAGAATATGATCTGGGGTCCCCTTACTTCAGTAATTTACTAAGAGCAACTTTCACTACCCACCTTATGACTCCTCATGATGTCAAATCCTTGGAAACCTTTGGCTCACCCCAATGCAATATGCAATATCCATGGCACAATGGAAAAAAAGACTGGAGAACTTAATTGTGATTGACATGCACATCAAGCCCTGGTTGCCTTGAGTATTGACCACTTAGCGGGGGAGGGGGCCCATACTGATCCCACTGACCATGCTGCTTTACCAAGGGAAGCCCTGGAAGGATCACAGAAGCATCCCGTTTTGCCTTTCTTAAGGTCCCTGATGCCAAAACCCCTGCAAGTATCCTTTGTGAATATTAAACAGGCTCCCCAAGAACCCTATATGCAGTTTGTGGACAGATTAAAACAAACACTGAAAGACAGATTGATAATGATCAGGCCAGAGAAGTTATCCTTCTCAAACTGACTACAGAAAATGCTAATGAGGACTGTAAATGCCTTTTGAAAACCCTTCCCCCAGAACCTGAGCTGACACTGCTTCAAATGATAGAGGCCTGCAATCGCCTGGAGACATTGCAACATACCATGGCAATAACCTACCAAGCCGTGGGACAAGGCAGAACCGATGCTTTTGCTGCTTTGACAATAATACCTATTCACAAAAATAGCCAGTCTTTGCAGGGAAACTCATCTCACAGTGCGGGACGGTGACGAGTGAGATGCCAGAGCCAACCCAGCAGATGCTGCAACCATCCTTCATCTTCAGCCAGCCCTGCCCTCACCACCCGGACTATCGCAGAATTATGTCCAGCCACGCCAGGAAGGACTGGACTGGACCTATGGACCAGTAGAAGAGTAAAGCTGACAAATTATTCTGTGTTTTGTCTCCCCACAGGAATTTTCAGACCTTTGTTACTGGTTACCATGCTTTGCTTTTAGGTGGATCTTCTACCTCAGTAACAAGATTATTTGTTTTACCAGGACTTATTGACTCTGACATGGTAGGGGAAATAAAAATCATAGCTTGGACCCCACAGCCCCGCTGCGTGGTCCTGGCAAGGAGCAAAATCTCCTGACAGTGAAGTTGTAAAATTCATCAAATTTTTAGTGGAGGTCATCGAATCATGTGGCATTTTAAAACTAACCTAGAAAAAANGTTACTGGTTACCATGCTTTGCTTTTAGGTGGATCTTCTACCTCAGTAACAAGATTATTTGTTTTACCAGGACTTATTGACTCTGACATGGTAGGGGAAATAAAAATCATAGCTTGGACCCCACAGCCCCGCTGCGTGGTCCTGGCAAGGAGCAAAATCTCCTGACAGTGAAGTTTTAAAATTCATCAAATTTTTAGTGGAGGTCATCGAATCATGTGGCATTTTAAAACTAACCTAGAAAAAATAGTTGAGATGGATTAATGTCTCTTAAGCTCTTAAAAGAAAAGGGGGAGTTGGCTATGGCACCCCTGTTGATAGACTGCAGAAAGCCCTTTTATGTTTTAAAATTTTTAAATTGTGCTTTAATAGACCCTTTGCCACAGGGCTACATATAGAGTAAGTGAGTTCCATCCCAATTAATGTCCATCTGGTAATTTGAAGTTTGGTAAATATCTTAAAATAAAAAGTCATGGATAATTTTATTAGTTTAGTAGTGATTGTAATTTTACTGGCTATGAAATTAAAAAAACAATGGTTTTAGTTATCTGAATTCTAGAAGGTTTAGCCTGCTATCCCATCTTGTATTAAGCCTTGGGTAATTCTCTTAACCCCAAACACATCCCTGAATTTTCAACATAAATATCTCCCCAGATTTAAGCAAAATTTGCATGTTTTTGACAAAGATTGTGATGACAGTGAGTTTGATTTTTAGTTCAAAGGAAATCTCCATGTAAATATCTGGGCTGGTGAAAAAGCATTCTATTTTGTCACAGCCTTTGCAATTTTCAACTGAAATCAAAACTTTACATGATGCACAGAAATTAGCATCTAATAGTAATTGATTTAAAGGATAGTGTGTTTAAACTAAAGGTAGAATCTGAATCTTGGCTAGATAACTTGTTTAGTGGCTGAGGTTTAACACCTTGGCTGAAAAATTTTATTTTAGAATAAGAATGTATTTAATAATTTTAGTAATAATTGTATTAGTTATGATACCTTGCTTACTTCAGTGTGTGCAGAAATTGACAATTAAGGCTATTAAGGGAGTCCTCTTGGTTGATAGAGGAGGGGGAGATGTGGCAACACACAAGACAGAGAGTGAGACAGACTTGGTCAGCATGACTAATCTGATACACAGGATGCCATGGCAGGAGCAAACAGAACTTTGAGATCACAGAAGATGGGATTAAACCTGTTTACGGGAAAACAAGGGATTCAATCAAGACCTCTGTAAGCAAGAGATGTTTTAAAATGTATGAGTTGTCTGTATAATTCTTAACCTGACTTCATAATAGAAAGTTATTAACCTTCCTGAAATAGTACATAAGCTTTGGTTAAATCTGAGTAAAATCGAATTCTGATCACCAAATCAGTCTTCCCGTCTCTCTATCAATCGTCAGTAACCTGGGGTTTATGTGGACAGGTTTGAGCCCTGTTTGTTTTATTCACAGGACTCCAAATTAATGAAGATTCTGAAGTGTTTCTGTTGTTCATAACATGCCTGACTTATCTTTGAATAGGAAATTTGTCAAAGAATGATAGAACATATTGCTGGTTTTTGGCATTTTAGGGAGGAGATAAGGTGTAAATGATGTTGTCAGAAATGTGGTAGTAGTAATTGCCAACAATGAGTTCAGGCTTATTATTCACAACAAGCCAGTCTTTTTAGTGACAGCTGCCATCAATACTCATTAAAAACATCAGACCTTTATACTGCTTCTAGAGCAAGGATTAAAAAAAAATTAAACAAGATAAATTTAATAATCCCCAAACCTGCCACATACTTAAATGCATCCACTTGCATAGACACTCTGAATGTTCACTGAAAACCTTTGACTTCTTATTTTTCTGATGATATACGGCTGTGCTGAGTCTTCTAGTATGAATGAAGTGCTACCTTTGTAACTACTCTTATTGGAAAACACATCACTTTTATGAATGACTTCTGCAGAGTGTGTAACATTCCATAAGTATATCTAGTTTTCAGGTTAATCATAATGAGATTGCATAGGTTCAAATTTTGTAATTTTTCAGCTTCCTTGAAACTCAAGAATGCAACCGCTCGAATAGACTCATTTATAAAGAGAATTCATATAACTTCATATCTTGAAAGTTTATTTTGGTGCTCTGCTATTAAAATATTATGAAAAATGAAAGAACTCTGATTAAAAATGCCTGCATGGATAAATTTACATTAATGAGAGATGATTAATTATGAGTTAATACCCTGTTCCGAAAAAGCATTTTAAGTGGCATAATGGACAGAGTGTGATGGTAATCCAGCAACAGTCCTGTGTTGAGAAAATCAAAAGCCAGACACAAAGTGCTATTATGCATTTTGGAGCTATGCTGATAATAATCAAAATTCTGAACTCCCACTTAGTCGTGCCCTCCTTGCACCACAAGATGTCACTATGCAATCCAGGATGATTTTTGGCTTTTAAAAATTTAAAAAAGGATTTTTAAAGCAAAACTCAGAAATAGATTTATTTCTTTTATGTGTTCTCAGGAAAAAAATAAAGCTCATAGGATAGCCCATATTGAACACTCAACATAGTTTTGAAATAAATTAAAGGGTGTAGGGCTGCCAGAATTTTGGGAACAACCTCCTTTTTTTTTAAAAGACAATGTAAAAATCCTGCTGGCAGTCCTTGTGAAATCGCTGATGATCCATAAGAAATCCAGGAGCATGTTTATGGCAATTGCTCCTAAGTGCCATTTTTAAGGGTGTTATTCTGCTGTTCACTCTTCCTGCTCATCTCTCTTCCAGGCAGCGTGGCTTTGTCTCCTAGTATCACAAATACACATCCAACTAGGTGGAAGTAAAGTGTGTAAGAGTATTAAGCTGTCAAAGAATTGCACCAGTTCTAAAAAATAGCAGCAATTTCCTGTACTCCACGCTACAATTAAGCAGTCATAATATGGCATCCTATGGATGCCAGCCCCAGAAAGAATCAGTTGGAAAGAAAATCACTGACAGTGGGGATCTCATTGTCTGTATTCCTGTTTTAGTAGAAAAATATGTGTTTAAGTCTTTCTTTCTTTGATATATTTCTTGGCAGGACTGTGATCTTTTACACTTCTGTCATATTTGGTCTGGATTTTTTTAACTCTTTTTTTTTTTTCTGGGAGATTAGGTAGGGATGTGCTGTCTACACATATGCCTCTTTATGGCTGCTACCTAAGTAAGTAAAGTGCTGTAACTTCAAGATAAGGCAAACACCACAGCCAGAAAATATTCTCTGGGAAAACCTTGTGCAAATGAACACATTTTACCTCGCCTTGGCAGTGGAATGAGAAAGTCACACCAAAAATATGTTTTAAGTGACTCTGCATTCAAAACATATTTCTATCTTCTAATCTGAGGCTAACTAAGGTGCACAGCATGAAAATTTAAGCAAGACAAAAGTATTTATTTACAAGTTAAAGATAAATTATAGAATCCTGAGAGTAAGGACCCCTCTATTCAGCTATTATGTCTTTTGCTTAATTCAAATATCTAATGATAGACCCCTTCTCTGATGCTACACACCAGCAGTATCTTTACAGCAAAAGGAGCACAGCGACTGACACTGAGGTCTTGCAGATTAGATCAGGGAAGAGATAAAACTCGGCTGCTTTCTTTTCATTCTGTAATACTATGTATACACCCAAGATTTGTTAGGACCATGATTGATTACTCTTTCTCTCTCTTACACCTTTGTTTGTTTTACTGCTTTTATACTGTTTTCTTTTGACTTTCATGAGGTAAAATCTTGCCCATGGAGATGCCAAAATATTCTTGCTGGCATCCTCCTGGCACCATAGCCACAGGGTCCTGGGCAGGCGTGGGAAGATTCCCTCCATCCCTTAGTCTAACACATCCTTGCTCCTGGCCTGACCGCACATTCCTATCATGGCTGTACAATATGGCCTGTCTCAATGCATCGTTATTTCACTGTCCAGATTTTCCTAAATGCCATGTGTTGAGACAAAATAGCTCTGTGATGCAGCTGGGGCACAGACTATTCTGCCTAGCAGTCAGTCAGTCAGTTACGTCCAACACCCCATGCATGCTGTTGTACAGAATCATAGAATATCCTGAGCTGGAAAGAAGGACCCACAAGGATCATCAAATCCAACTTCTGGTTCTGCAGATGACAACCCAAAAATCATACCATATGCCAGAGACAGGGTGCGTGTAGTGGAGGACATCCTTGGTCGGGCCATAGCATTGCAGAGATGCCTCACTGGCTGAGGACCATGGCTGTGGCTGCAGGCAGCTGCCAGGTCCTGTGCCAGGGCAGAGGCAGCCGGGGAGCCAGGATGGGCACAGTAACTCCAGCTGTGTTAGTTGGATTGAAGGGAAGAGGAGTGTTGTCACCCAGGGTTTGAGGTGCTCCTTAGCCCTTGAGAAGAAGGCCATTATGTATTCTTCCTGTGATATGTATGGTCACATTTTCAGCTGGTGGGCTGTTTGTCACTAGGCCAGAAGAAAGGAAGAAGACACCCAGATGGAAGAAGGCAGCATCAACTTTTTATTGACATTTTTGGCTGAAAAGGATGGTATTGAAATATACAGTCTCTCAATGTAACTACCACAAGCATGTCAGTTACCTCAGCATGTGGCATTCACAGTGGTGCTTTAAATGCTTTTTATCAATTTTTAAGCCAATATTATTTTAATGCTACTTCAAGCATTCTGTTTCCCCCACCACCTTGCAGTGACCTGCTTGACAGAATTGCTTACCGTGCCCTTGGCGAAGGTGACATTGAAAGACTGACCTTTCCTGCAACACAAAGTCAAGGAAGAGTGCCAGGACTGAAGGCCCACCAGGAATAGAGAAGGAAACTGGAGAATATTGTCAGTCTCTAACCTGGGACTTAGGTTATATTTGGACTCACTACAGATGCTTGATTCTGGAAAAGGCAACAACTTATAATCGCACTTATATCTGCAGAACAGATTTTGAGGATCAGGAGATCCTTGTTCTTGGAGGAAAGAACAAAGATGAGGAGACAGTTGTGGCAGTGCCTGAATGTCATGAGGGCACAGAGGAGAGCTACAGACACAAGTACAGGGTGGGAATGTCTTTTTGGACTTCCAGAGTATCATATTGGGAACAATGCCTTCTCCTTGTGAGAAGGGAAAGAAGCCTTGTACCCGCTTTCTGTAAGTCTTGGTCCTCTATATGCAGGTTGTAATGAGACTGGAAAGAAGGACACACATTTTACTTCAAATGAGAGAGATTGGGAGTCAGCTTACTTGTGGCTGCTGTCAGGCACTCCTGGTAGAACCCTTGCACCCTCCAGTAAGGGTTTATCTCTGTGAATCTGTCTGCTGGTGAGGCAGGAGCTGATGCTTTGCTAAAGCTACTTTTCATGCTGGTTCCAAGGATAAACACTGTGAATAGTTCTGAGCTGCTGAAAATTGCATCTGATGAATTTTTGACAGGATGAGAAGTTTCAGCTGAATGCACATCTCCGTTGATTTATCAGTGGCTTGCACAATGGCAACACCTAAGTACATAGATCCATGATTCCAGGGAATGTACATCAGAGTACAAAACCGAAAAGGACTTCCTGCAGACAGCAAAGAAACTACTCTTGGTAGCTCCCAATGGCATCTGAGACAGGAGATTTTTTTTTTTTTTCTCTAGACATAAGCAAAGCAAAGTGTGGGTCCCTTCCATGACATGTTTGAAAACATCTTGATTGCTTTTAGGGACAGGAGTTCTCAGGACATGATAAACTGAAAGTCATGTGGCCTCACAGACTTCTGTGATAAAGACAGGTACAGAGAACTAAATTTCTGTTCAGTCTGAAAGGATGGAATAGAGAAATGGCACAAATGGTCCAACAAACAAAAAAAGGTAAGAACAGACCAAGAGATTAAAACAGGAGTAAAATCAGAATCTAGAAGCTGGTATACTGCCTCTCTGGACCTGGAGGCTTTGCATCTAGAATTTAAGCATCTTCTGCAGTTCAGCATTCTTTCTGGACAGCAGCACATGCCCAGAGCAGCCACGGCAGTGGTCAAGCCTCAGCTGTGGCAGGCTTCAGCCATGTGGATGTTGTTTCAGCTAATCTGAGGCTGGCTGAGGTGTTTCTTTTTATGGAATGTAAGCTGTGATTCCTGAGAGAAGGTGGCTACTTCTTAGACAGCAACAAGATACAGATGTGTATTCAGCTTGGTAAGTTTTTTGTGGAGCATCTTGGTTCTTCCCTTAAACCTTGTAAGTCACCATCTTTTTGCAATGTTGACAGAAAACAAAATGGTGGTAAGCAGTGTCTTTTCACTTAGATATTGTTTTATATATATATTTCTGACCTATGGTTGCTCAAGGCAGTGAAGTGTAAGGAAATATTGAGGTCTGTTAGGCCTGCAGTAAAGGATGGTGGGCATCAGACTACATTTGGAGTGGCCTTTCAGAGCCACCCAAGGGAGCAGCACAGCCAAAGCTAATAGGACCTGCTTCTAGTGTATAGTGTTAATTATGATGAAAACTGGCATGGTTGGGTCCATTCAGCAGTAGGAATCTCACACAGAAATTATTTTATTTTATGTACAGCAAAATAGCAAACTACTGCTGTGAGAAGGTTAGACAGAGAAAAAAGAAAGGCTTTAATATGTTGAAATTATACAAATGGGAAGTTCTCAACCTTGAAGAAGGTTAGGATTTTTAATACAAACATTTAAAAGAATACTGCTCTCAGCTAACCTTTCTATTCAGAATGAATTACTTTGCTGGCACCTGATTGATAAAGATGTTTTTTGGTATCAGACCCAACACACAGGACACAAGGACACATATTTTCTCATTGGAGAGCAACAGATTATTGCCTGCACTGCTGTTTTTTAACATCACAACTAAATGGCTTTTATGTTCTGAAAACAAAAAGCAGGGAGGAGAAAGAAAAGCCTTTGAAGAAGAAAAAAAATTCCAATAACCCCCATTAACTGTATAGGTCATTGAGGCAAAATGAATGGAACTAAAAATCCACTAAAAGCTATAGTACAAGGTACATTGAGACTGACAAGCCTTTCACCAAGGAGTTACAAATGGGACTAATTGTTTAAACTTGTTAGCCATTACCAGAGCCTCTGATCCTTGAATCAGCTTTGGAGGCTATGGCAGAAATCAATAGGGCATTGCACACAGTGAACTGCCAGACCGTATAGATTGCCTGAAGGGAATTGCTCAGTTTCTTCTGGTCTGGAAACTGAAAGCAAGCAGCTGAATCTCCAGAAAAATTGAGACCAACCACCAGCCTGGGGCAATTTAGGCAATGGTGAGGATAAGGGAAAAGAATAGAAATCCAGCATGTGATACTACAGACTGGATTTCTATGCTGTGGTGAAGCTTGTGGTGGATGTTCAAACATCATCTGCATTAAGAAGCTAATGACCTGAGGCTGGCACTTCTGTCTCAGAAGTAACAGAAAGCCTGGCAGTACCATCACTGGTATGGACAGTCTGATAGCAAACTACATATAAACTACAGCTGCTATGGAGAGGAGACATCTCCTAAGGCAAAAGTCTGGACTGTTGAAGAAATTCCTTCCCATTGACACATTTTGAAATGTTCCTGATACATTGATCAGCTGCTTTCAGGTGGAGTACTACAAGGTTTCAATTAAATGAAGCAGGTTTTTGTAACAATTTTAGACAAGCTACAAATTGTAAGCAACCTGTAAAAGTGAAATGTTAGTACTTGTAGGCCAACAGACTTTGAAAGACAGAGAGGCCATTGCTAGACCTGGTGGTCTCCTTGCCATTAGAATTAGTTGTAGCCTCCATTTCTGTCCAGTGTTGCACAAAATATTAGCATGCATGCTGTACCTCTGACTAAGTTTTGAAAAGGCATCTCTTGTCTCTTGTGGTTTCTCCACTGCTCCTTAGCTGCTCTTTAACTTTTGTTCTCTCCCTTCCAGAAATTTAATAATGCAGTGCTATGTGGCAGCTGGCTGACAAACGTTCAGTGTTATTCTTCTAGATGGCTCACTCCTTTTCACCTCTCCTTTGTCTTTGTCCAAGACAACTGAAAATTATTCACATAATTCAGTTTTTTGTGTAACTATTGTTGTTCCAGAATACTCAATAGCTTGGCAGTCGAGGGACTTCACAATTTAAGGAAGAATTGAAAATGACGATGCTTTTCTGATTCAGAAAGTGTCTGGCTGAACACATGCTATGCCAGATCCAAGCTCAAGTTTTAATAGGGTTATTATCTACTCTGAAGAAGGTGTGCATATGCTCTTGTGTGCTCATACATTTCTCCTCTCTCTCCTCTCTCTCCTCTTTCTCCTCTCTCTCCTCTCTCTCATCTCTCTTCTCTCTCTTCTTTTCTCTTTTCTCTTTCTCTTTCCCTTTCCCCCCTTTTCCCTCTTTTTCTCTCTTTCTTCCCCCCAGCCATTTTCTTTCTTGCCTTGCTTTTCTTGTTTTATCTCCACAGTTGTGTTTTCATACACAGTAGTGTAAAAAATTCAGAAAAGTTTTGTGAGTTAAAGACTGTCTTGCACAGGGATAGCCCAAATGATATCTTTCCTGCTGGAAAATGTTCAAATTCAGGAAAGGCAAAAAATATCGAGACTGTGAATTTATTGCTGTCACTGTTTTCATCTCTCTCTTATACACGGTGCATTTTGCCTGGGTTTTCACTACTCTGAAAATGACTATTTTTATAGTTGCTTGATTGCTTATAGAGAAAAAAGAAGATGACAGCCTGTTAGAGGTCACTAAGGACCTTTTTCTGAAAAAGACTTCCAAAATTATACAGTAAAAAGCACCTGGTATGGTTAGGGAATGATGAAGAAAGTAACTTTCAGCCAGATATTGTGGCTATTTTAGTTCTTAATAGGCTGTGTAGGACAGGACTAAGTTTTTCAAGTTCCTCATGAGATTGGGAATAACATTCTAGCAAACCTATGTGCACCTGGAGAAAAACAGCAAAGTCAACACAGGTAAGCTGAGAACCATTATCATACATGATTTACAAGGAATTCCCTTAGTGAATGGTAGGAGAGCCAGATAAGTGGTATTATTGTCACATATGCATTATTTTTTATTGGGAACTTGACAAAAAGGTATTTCAGATGTAATTGGTAATGGCTAATCAATGTAATAGGATATTTGCTGTGATGCACATCACTGAAGGTTTTTTCAATAAGAAGTGGGTGATTGTGCTAAATCCTATCAAAAAGTCTTTTCTGATAGATCATGGTATGACTATGCCTCAAGGAACTCATAGTGTCCAGAAAGAGGAAGTTTTTTGAAAGGAGTTTGATCTTCTTCCTTTCATTTATTCTTGCACAGATTTACTCTAGACAGAAAAAATACCATTATACAGTGCTATGGCAGTTTATTAACTCACTCTAAATAAAACTTCTCATTTATCTAGCCTTACATGGCTTTCAATTTCTGCAACACATCTATCACCATCTTATCATGAATCGCTGGCAAGCATATGCAAGTTGATAGTAGAAAAGTCCTTCAAATGCAGAAAAGCCTCCCAATGAGGTCAAGTCAGTCATAAGTGTCTTGGTGCCGAAACAGTTGATGGTAAACACTAGCTAAATCTATAGAAGAGAAATCAATTCATTTCACTTACAAACCATATGCTTTCTGCTTTCTTTTGCATAACCACAGTAAGGGCTCAGAAGCAGGGATATCAATAAAACCATTAAGCAGTAATTTTTCTATCTGTGGTTCAACATCACTTTGATTGAATACCTAACACAGCTTTTGCAGTACTGGAGAATCCTTTCTGTGAATGTGTTTTTCCATAACTCTCTTAACTTCCTAAACTTTTGAAAATGTGTAGCAAGCACAACATGAAACATCAAAAAAATCTCCATTTATTCCACTTCTTCATGGTGAGTGACTATTTGTTCAAGTTGCTCTGACTGCCTTGTTCTCCCTGCTGGTACACTGAACCATATAAGGGCATGCTTTCTGTTGCCTTACACCATTAATTAATTTTGAAAGACCATGGGAAACTCTCCCTTGTGCTTCATGTGACCTTTTATCATAAGCTTTGACAGAAGAATATTTTTTGTATTTTCTGTGTATGTGTTGTGTATCAGAGCCTTTAGTGAGAACTCCTGGTTAGCTGTCCATAAAGTTTGGTGTAACTTGTGATGTTAGAGGAAATGTTTAGTTCTGTTTCTTGTGATGAACACGAAGTTACAGATAGGATATGTGAGCTTTCGGAAGTAAATTCACTGGAGAAGAAGGCACAGTGATATGAATTAACTTCCCATTATGACTGTTCCACACTGTGGGACAATTTTGTGATTCTGTGTTTTCCGATGATAACAACGCTGGATTGAATCTTACTGAGAGGCTGTGATCTATCTTCATAACTCCATTTTTTGTTGTCCTCTGTACATTATGGCTGTGGAAAATTTTTGATTGAGTNCATGAAAAGGGTGGGATATGGACTGAGCTTATGATAAATTGAAGTATTTTCCCCAATACAGTCTAAAAGAACACCACGGTGTGCTGCAGAATAATACAAGATTGATTGAGAGCAAGGCATCAAGATCAATTGTAAAAGAAAATAAATACTTCTTATTGATATATTGCCATACAGGTGTGCAGCAGTGCACTCTGGAGTCAGGGGATACCTGGCACTACTTAAGCAAATCCAGCAGTGCATTCAATCAGGAGAGGTGATAGCTCCACCTTCTGTAGTAGCTGGGATAAATAAGTCAGGACAAAAAACTGTCACTGGCTGAGATAATTTTGAACTTTGTGACTTCCAGACATATAATTCCAGATAAAAAACAGCTAAAAAATGTGCAATTTTTGTTGCAAATCCACAAATAACTAAATTACAAACTTAGCAACAATAAAGTAATTCCTCATGAGGGTCTTGCACTTTGTCTCTTATAGAACAGTGATTAAAAAATCATGCACTGCTTCTATGACTCACCACAAAGACTGTACTCAAGGGTTTGTTTTAAAGGTACTTCTTCAGACTTATTCATGGTTTAATGCATTGTGACTTAGTTAATTCTTCTTAGTTAAAGTAGTTATGAGTTTCATACATTTGCAGTCCCCTTACTGTTAGTACCATATAAAGAGACCTTAAACCTGGCAGATTTACCCTTTTCAGGTTTCTTATTACAGTTTTAGAAGGGTGAAGGCATCTTTGTATGAGTTGAATTCAAGACTTCATATCTCAGAGTGTCCTTGGAGTATATCCCATCTTTCTATTAATGGATAAATGTCATAGAAAGATGCTATGGACATAATTAAATTTTATTCTCCAAACCCTGTGTTTCATTGTGGAAATATTTCAGCCTATATTATAGGATTTGATTTAACTGTAGAATCTTAGAGACCAGTTCTTTCTCTGTGGCTTCTCGCCCTCTAGGATAAGAACTGCTAGGGCAGCGTAGTTTTGTTTGTTCATTTGTTTTGTTAAAGTGCATTCTGATATACACTTATGTGGAAGAATGTTTTTTCACTTAGACTTGAAAACACAGAAATTTGGGATGACCTTTAGTTGTTACGGTAGTTTGTTTAACAGCTAAGGCTGTCCCTGAAAAATTTGTTTCAGGATGGTTACTGCTAGACTTATGTTCACCTAGTTATTTCTTAACATTAGACTAACAGAATGTTCAATTGTTTGGATATCAGTGTCTCACCTATGGGTTAAACTGTAATAAAGAAATATTCAGCTGTAAGCTGTAAGACCTTGTGTAGAGCTTATGCCTAATTTTACTCCATTTTGAAAATTCCAATGAACAATTAGGACATTCTTAGAAGTATGGGAAATTTCTGCTGGGTGATTTTATCTGCTTTTTATCATACAAGTCAGTAATCAGAGTGTATATTTGGTACGAGCGATGTTTATTTTCAAAATTATCTGACACAGATATGGCTTAGAGCAGGGTCAATGGGAATTCTTTCACTTATGGCTAATCAGTCTAATCCTATGTTATGCAATTTACAAGACTTGAATTAGTTCAGTTCACCCCAGACTGCAAAGTTTTGTGAAAACAACAAGTGATTGGCAGCAGCTTCATGAAAAAAGATGGGGAGAATATATTACTTCACTGCTTGCTCCTTGGCAAGCTAACATATAGGCAGATTGATGCAAACACATTGATTGTTTAAACTTATTTTGAGGAAACTGGCCAAAGGGTTCCAGCACTCTGTTCAGTTCAGTAGCTTCAAAAATACAAAATAGGCATCTTGATGTAATCCTGCTTCCTATGTTATTATTTTGATCTAATGCCTGGAAGTAATGTTTTGACAAATCAGTCTGTTAGCCCATGTGTTCTTCTCACTAGCCCATCCCATCTTGTCCTGGAATTAAAATCAAGAGCGTACGACACTAAGTATATCAGAATTCTCTACCTACATACTTAATCGTCACTCTGTAGTATTTCTAAGAAAATAACATTGAAAACGTGCTCTTTATTCAGTGTGAGGATGAATTCCATATCTCCTCAGTTTTTAAGGAAAGCTCTGACCTTAGATACATAAATGCAGGTCAGATAAACAACCTCCTTTTGATGGATGGAGATAGAGCATCCAAGATTTTGAAGGCTGTAATTCCTGCAAAATTCCTGTCAGAATGTGGAACAAACTATATGCTCAACAAAGTACCGAAAGTAAATAGAGGTGGTCATATTCTACTGGTGGATCAGCATGTTGCCTTTCCATGAGACAGTTTAAATTTTTGTTTTTATGAGATGTTCCAATTTAAAGAACCACAGAAATTTCAGATATTTTGCAATAGATTTCTGCCGTTTGCATTTCTTCCGATGTTAACATAGAGTAAATGTACCTGGAGCAACACCCTATAGAAGGGTTAAATTACTTTGGAATGAATTGGAGAAGTATGGATTTATTTGTATTTGCCACATATATCTTTGTTTCAAGTCCATGGTTCCTACAATATTCAATTATTTTTCTCTACAGTTTTAAATGGAGAGCAGCATCTATTAAGTTTGTTTCTCTGGAGTCTTGCAAGGTAATGGTAGAATTACTAAAGGGGAGCAGCTTCTTGAGGGTAGCTCCTAAACAAAGATACAAGTAGTTGCATACATCCACTTTCAGGACTGAGTTTGTTCAATGAATCACTGTTTATGTTTGGAGATGGATGTGTTTAATTAACTTGAAGGGTACCAAGTCAACTTTGTGTGGCTCACAATTGCAGTGAGTTAACAATTTTGCCATTAACTTAAAATGCAGAAACAGAGGTACAAGTTAAAGATCTGACAGCTTGAGTTTTTATGAAAATGCACACCATGCATTAACTACTCCTCTCCCCACCAAGATGCACTCAAATTTAACTACTCAGTTTTCGAAGTAAACACCTTGGCCTCTGAAATATTTGAACTACTTTTCAAATTTACTAAGAAGTGGAGCCTGAATAGAGAACCAGTCAATTTTCATCTTTCAGATATGAACTGTAAAAGAGGCTTTGACTTGGTCCCCATTGCTTGCAACAAATCCATGCAATGCTAGCTAGCTGAGGAAGAGCTGAGGTGTTTTCCAGAGCCAGTAGTGTGTCCAGGTAGCCTAGAAGAACATGATCCAGTAGTGTGTCCAGGTAGCCTAGAAGGCAAATGACATCCTGTCTAATATCAGCAATAGTGTGGCCAGCAGACTAGGGAAGGGATTGTGCCCCTGAACCCAGCACTGGTGAGGCTATACTTCAAATCCCATGTCCACTTTTGACTTTGTCACTCACTACAGGACAGACATTGAGGTGGTAGAGCATGTCCATTAAAGGGCAAAGGAGATGGTGAAGGTTCTAGAGCACAAGTCCTATGGGGAGTGGCTGAGGAAGATGTGGGTATTTAACCTGAGGGAAAGGAGGCTCAAAGGGCCTTACTGCTCCCTAGAACCACCTGGAAGAAGTTGTAGTGAGGTGGTGGTCAGCCTGCTACATAACAAGTAATAGCACTTGTGGAATCAATCTCAAGTTGTGCCAGGAGAGGTTTAGATTGGATATCAAGGAAAAGTTATTAATCAAGAAGATTGATGAGCACTCTAATACTCTGCCTAGGGAAGTGGTAGACTGACCATCCCTGGAGGTATTTAGAAGGCAGGTACATGTGGCGCCTGGGGACATGGTTTAGTGGTGGGTTGGCAGTGCTGGGTTAATGGTTAGATTTCATCATAGAAGTCTTTTCCAATATAAACTTTTCTATGGTTTTATGATTCTATGATGCTATGATTCTATGACTCATGTATGCTAACCTAGCAAACCTAGAAACTTCTGCTGTAATGTTGTGGCACTAACATTGTCATTGCAGCTGGCATGTGATCTTCAGGCAGAACACAATCGCAAAGCACTTTTAGCAGGGCATTCCTGAAAAAATAGTTGGAGAAATGTATACATGTGAATAATATGCGTGTTTTCACATTAATTTCTCTGGCTCTGTTTGGTAGGACAGGTGTGAAGATCCGCATATGGGCAATTTCCTACAGGAAGCGATTTCACAAAGTTTTACTACTTGAGGAATTAGTCTGCATAAAACTATGGTAAAGGGAAAGCATGTTGTGATTGGTGAAGGAGGAGGATTTCACCTATTATCTTGATAATCCAGCTATTTGGGAAGATATGAGAAGGAGCTCTTATAAAGTTGTCTGCTGTATTTTAGATACGAGTTATTGTTGTGGTCTGTCACACAAGAAAAAAAACTTAAAAGAAGAAATTAAGCCCCAACAATAAATAAAAAGGACTTACCTAGAGTGTGTTTTATTTTCCAATAACTTCTGCTGAGAAGCATAAAGCTCCTTTGAGATTCTCATTTTTTAGCACAAATTCCCACTAGACCAACAAACAATTTGTTACTATGATTTTCAGCCTTTTCTTCCTGGGAGCTATTAATTATGCATTTTTAATTTTTTTTTCCCTCCACCCCCCATGTTAAGTGGTTCTGATAGTTATTTCACATCAGCTAGTCCATATAAAAATGCCACTTTTCCTAAACATAGATTTTTTTATTCTGCCTGTCTTAGCAAGCAGTAAAATGAGATGAAATTAAATGCTGTCTCTCAATGTCAGCTCCTAAGCATCTCATAGCTGAAATCAGATCTTGCAAAATACTTGGGTCTCAAATGCTTTCATTTTTCAACACAACTTAGATACCTAACTACCCCTGATGACTAGGGTTTTTGGCTACAAAATGCAAAGAAAAATCCCTAGCTCTATATTTAGACATCTAAAGGAGTAACCTGGTTTTCAGGAACACACAGCCATTTTCAGTAGGAGTAAGAGACGCTTGGTACTTCTGAGAAACACAAAATCCTGTGAAGCTTAAGTAAAAGTTGACTTTGACTTGTATCTTGCCCCTGCTCTAAGAAGGACAACAATGCATTTCCTCTCTGAAAAGTGAACCAGAAATAGCTTAGAGAAGATGATGCTTTCTGCAGTATTAAACTGGCCATTTGGGGAAGGAGACTTTCCCACACAACTTTTTTATCTCTCAACTGCAGAAACGTGGATTTGGCAGGCGGACCACTTGTTGAATAAGGAATTGGCTGCATAGTCTCACTCAAAGAGCTGTGGTCAATGGCTTAATGTCCAAGTGGAGAGCAGTGGCAAGTGGTGCCCTCAGGGGCTGGTATTGGGACAGGAGCCATTGAACAGCTTTGTTGATAACAGAGACAGTGGGATGGAGTGCACCCTCAACAGCTGTGTCGACAACACCAAGGTCTCTGGTGTCAACATGCTGGAGGGCAGGCATGGCATCCACTGGGACTGTGACAGGCTTTAGAGGGGGACCAATGTGAAACTCATGAAGTTCAATGAGGGCAAGAGCAAGGTCAGAGCAATCCCAGGCACACAAGAGTAATCCAGTGCAAGAAGCAGTTACTATGGTTCAGTTAAACATTTGCTGTTAGTATCAAGAAATGCTCTTTAATACTTACTTGTTCTCTTGGGGCAGATTTAAGCTGTGGTAATATGCTAATGTACATAAGTAGCATCTTCCTCTTGCGAGCAAAAAAACCCCAAACCCACCACGACAAACTTTGAAGAATTCTTAGTAGTTTTAAAATTCCATGACTTTGGTCAAAGGACTGAGAAACCAGGTATTAAGGATTTCAGGCCTGTCAGAAACTCCTTCCAATAAGAGGGCTTCTGTCATTCACAGTTGGGCACGTTCAAGTTTTCCTGCATTACTTACCTTCATGCTGACAGCTTGAGCATCTCAGGGGACTGTGGGATTTTCTTTCCCCTTTTTTTCCTTTCAAAGTGTTTTGAATGTCAGAGGGAGCTGAGAAGCAATGTGAAGGAGTGAGAATGAGATGGGTTTTTTGGTGTTTCAACTACTGTCTATTAAATTTCAAACAAAATATTGGTAATTTGTTAAGCTTTTCCTCCCTAACTAATATTTAAAAGCATTCAATTAAGGCTGTATAATGTGTTCAATGAGTTAAACCACCCCATGATATTAGAAAAATATTACATATATAAATAAAATACATCAAAGCATTAAAAAGCTATTACACACTCCGAACATAAAATGGCAGAGTAATGATGGATCCTGCCATGCAGCAAACATATTCAAAAATATTATCTTCCTGGTAATGAAATGCCATCCGTTTCATTTTAAGCTAAATACGTTAGACATATCAGTGGAGTCTGTGCTGACACAGCAGTGACTTGAAATTGAAAATCTGAAATTATATATATGATTGGACACAGTGTTAAAGTAATTTATAGGAAAAACCACAAATGTGCTGGGTCTGCACCTTTTCGTGAACTCATTTTAGAGAATCAGATAGAGAAAAACTCTACCATTTCTAATGTGCAGTAGAATGGCAGCTCGCCAGGACCCCAATATATTCAGTACGAGGGGCAGAAAGGAGAGAAAGAAAGAAAGAGGCTAGTGAGACTTGATTCAAATTACAACAATTCTGCATAAGCCATCAAGAAAATGGCATTCGTTTTCATTGCTGTGACCTAATATGATATAGCAGCTGTAGGAACTATATTAGCTATCAAGACAAGAGGGAGATAACGGGGAAACATTTAGAGAGGAACATCAGGATAGGACTAATTTCAGCTCAGCTGCAGATGCTTTGCATGCTTTGCCATGGAGAGCAAAGTGGCAGCGGGAATCATTATGACAATCATCTGATACTCAAAGTTGAGGCTGAATCCAGTTTCTGCTGACTGGAATGGAGCCCCGACTATTACAAACACACACACACACACACGCACGCACACACACCCCTCCCCTTGACGCGCACTGACAATTTTCCTCTCTCTCATAAGTCTTTTAGTTTTCCTGGCTGTCTTGTCTTCAGTCAGCTAGAGGAAACCAAAGAAACAACAAGCATCAGAAAAGGTTTTGTCCTTGGAATACCTCTCTAAGCCTTACTTTCATATATCTTTTACCCTATTTCTTATCGTTCTTTCCTGAATTTAGAATGCTTTTCATTTGGTCTGGGAAAAGAATTGAAGAAATCAGGAGTAATCTGCTATTAATATATGGATTCAGCCCTATCATTACTATTATAGTCAATGTGATGATTTTTAGCTTTATATTTATTTATTGCTTATTAATCAGAAGTAAGGCAATTGATGTGACACAAAATATAGACAGATGTTTTCACAGAGCACTTACTTGCTAAGCAGATCAGACACACAAGTTATTTTGGATTTTATGTAGTTATCTTACTTGATCTCCAACAAGTACCCTAGATTTGCCTGATTTTTAAAAGCACCATTGTTCTGAATAGGCTTTGGGTGACCTTGTTGGAGCCTTTTCCTAATTTCACAAGGCTGGTCTGTGGGTAGTTCTGTGAAATAGAGACAGGATATGTAAATGAAGCTACCATATATCTTGGAGCTACAGTGTAGGACAACATTTCAGCACTCCCCTGTTTATACTTCTATTACTGCTACTGACAAAAATATTTCCTCTGCTACATTCCCTTATATATTATTGTCAGTGCTAAACGCATTTTGCAATAAAATATTCAAAGAACAAGAAGGAATTGTGTCTTTCTTTCTTGGTTCTGATTATGTTTGTCCTAGAATATTTAAGAAATGCAAAGATTCCTATTCACTGCTACATTTACATTATTTCGTGTTCATGATCGTAAAATGGGGCCCATTGCTTTCAGCAGGTCACCTGGTTTACATCACTAAAATGCTTTCTAGATATGTCATCTGATATTTGTAGAAAGAATGACTGAAAACATGGTGTTTCTTCCTGGTAGTTACTTACTAAACAGAATTAGTTCAATACAGTTTGTGTTCAAGGAGAGAAAAATTAATGAATTATTACAAATCTGTAATCAGAATTTTACAACCTACATATGTGCTGATGGATTTGTATACACAAGATGCAGGGACACATCTACAAATTTTTGCTCTTTAAGGATCATTGAATAGGTTTTCTGCTGGGAAATGGGAGGTCTCACTCCCTCTGTCAGTCTGGTTGGTGATGGATCATAATTTTTTTGTTTATTCTACTACTGTTATATTTCACGTGTGACTTGACCTTAAATAAATACCTTGCCTAAAGGGAAGCATGGTATTTCTTTGCAAACAACAAAACATTTGCAAACCTGAAGCTAACATTGTTTTAAAAGTCAGGGATTTTAACAAAATACAGCTCAAATCATACAATGAGTAAGGATGATGACTCACAAAATTATACATTTTGGCAAATTAGTTAGCAATTTACAGAACTGAACATCACTAGTTCTCAATGGGATGTCAACAACCCTATGAATAATGAAGTAGAAATATGCTACGATGGTCTACTACAATCCCACAGTAGGATATTACTGGGCAAAGAACAGAGTGCATCACAGATGAGACATCTAGACTTATTCTCTGATAATCATTATTAGCTCAGTACCTTTCTTTTATTAAATAACTGTTTCATTGGATACTACTTTAATTACACTATAACTGGCAAAGTTATTTAGACTACAGATAATTGACAGATGTTTTTGAGAATGATGCTAAACTGTACTAAATAAATCTCATAAATTGCCCAAACTATTTTTTATTAGATAAAATAAAAAGATGAAATGTCTTGGTTTGGGAAAACAGGTATCTGTCCAGGAAAACTGGAGTTTTCCCGGAGTAGAGAATGTAACCCCTCCCCCTTCCCTCCAAATTATTATAATTTTGCAATTAAGGGCTTTCAGGCAAAATTATGGAAAGGATAACAATCTCTTTACTAATATTATAACAGTGCAAACAAATATTACAGAAAATAATACTAAACAGAAAAAGAAACAAGGCGAGACCTCAAGGGCTTTGTTCTCACAAAACCCTGGAGCAGTCCGGTCTTGCTGGGAGGCACCAGGCTGGAGACGGTGAAGCAATCCCGGGCCGGTGGGTGCGATCTGCTCTGATGGTAGCTGGAGCGGCGGGGATGTCCCGGCAGGGGGAAAGGGGGAACACAGCGTGTCCCGCTTTCAGGGTATGAAGATAGTGAGGTTTTCTCAGGATCGGAACCAGTGAAGAAGATGATTCTTGTCCTGATGCAGCAGCAGCAGCCAGGACAC
>WEIU01022690.1:674607-711725 GCA_013389925.1 Aegithalos caudatus | reverse complement strand
GACGCGACGGAGCAGACGCGACGATCCTCTGGTATCACAGAATGCTTTAATTCGGGAAGGATCTCAAAGATCCCCTACTGCCCAGATTCACTTCCGCTCTCTCTCTCTCAGGCCCTTTCCCTATCTCTATCTCTCTCCGTCACATTCGTGAGTCAAATCCATGTTAAATAAAATCTCTATGTTGTCATCATACGGTCTCACTCGCACCTTCATTTGGGCAGAGGCACCTCTCCCTCAAACACATTCTCTGCCCAGCCTGTGTTCACAGCACAGGTTCTCCCAACCTCTGTGGATCCCAGCTGCTCTCCTCTGAACTCATTCTGGCCCACATCCTTATGCTGGGACTTCCAGGCAGGGCTGCAGTGCTCAGGTGGGCTCTCAAACAATGAACTAGAGGGCCACAATCCCCTCCCTTGACCTGCTGTTCCTCCCTCCTTTCCATGCAGCCCGGACCACGGGTGGGTTTCTGGGCTGGCAGCACAGATTGCTGCCTCACACTGAGCTTCTCCTCCAAGCACACCCCAAGTGCTTCTCCTCAGCCCCTGCCACGCTCAGCTTCTTCCCACACGTGCCACACGTGCCACAGCCCCAGTGATAATAAAGCCACTAGAGGAGAGTGAATATTTCCAGCTGTCTTCTAATTTGTCCAAGGAGTTGTGCTATAAATAATTTCCTGTAACTGTCCTTTAGGATTGCTTTTATTGCTGTCCAGAGCAATCCAGGAGAACCAAACCACAAGTATCCCTCCTTCCTTGCAGTATTCACATTCTTAGTCTGCATTGACACAAACACACCTCACTTGCTTTCTGAACACCTATCCTTTGCCCTAGCACCTGATTCCCGATTTGTTCTAGAAAAGCATTCCATCATGCCCAAGTTCAGCATTTTTCCATCTACTCCCTGATTTTCACAGAAACTTTTTTCCTTCTGTACTTGCCAGGCCTCTTTGCTTTGAACTTCTTCCTCCTCTGGACTCCATCATTTCCAAGCATACTCAGTGACCATGTGTTCATAGCAAGTCCAAATTTGCCTTTTTCTGACCAGCTGTCTGTGAGATGTTTTAGTGAATAGTGCTTTGCATGAGAAATAATACACTGTGCATAGCCAGTGTGGTGACTAAATCTTGATGAACTCAGTACACTGTGCCCATGTGAGCCCTGAGGGTTAGAAAAAGTTATTAAAGAGCTCATTAAATTCAATTGCTTATTAATTTGCATTTGGAGCTTCACTGGGTTTTGGCACAGTGGAATTGTGTTTGAGGCATTGCCCCAGTAAGGATTTTCTGAAGTCCCAGGAGATCTGGACTTTACCTGCTGTCCTTCTTCAGGGACAGCACTAAGAAGGTTTGCCTCCTGTAACCAGCTGCTGACTTATATGAAATAAATGCATATGAAATTTAGCTTGAGATTACCAGAGAGTATGGCTGGAACTGGCCAATGAATTCCAAAGCTATTTGGACAGGATTCACAGAGAGAGACAGGCAGTCTCCAAATAAATCACAAAAGCTTCCCTTTAGTCTTCTTCTGCCTGCTTCCAAGTGCTGTCAGCTCTGGGCTGAAGTCAGGAAATGCCTCACTGGCCAAAGACTCATCAGAAGCACATCAAGGAATCCCTCAACCAAGATGCCAAACACCCATTTTTTTTTTCAGAAGCCAACTGGATCCCATCCATAACTGTTTTATCAACTTTGAAATGTCAGCTTTTCATTTAAACTAGATAAAATAGCCAGGCAAAAAGTCGTTATTTCTGTTTGATCTGTCAGCATCCCTCTGTTGTCAACAAGGAAGTGCAGTGCCAGACAGCAAAAGCTGCTTCACTTTCTTTGCTCTCACAGAGCCAGGAGGGAACAACATGCTTGCTTTTCCATGGAGGATGTAAGCCACTGCCTGGCTCAGACAGAAAGACCTGGAAAATTCCCTATTTACCATGTTTTAATAGGACACTGAAAACTTTGTCCCCTATCAACTTTCACTAAGACAGACCAGGTTTCACATTTTTAGTGGATTGTGGATCATGGACCACAGTGTTCATTCACCTCCCTCCCTGGAGACATCACACTGTTGTAAACACAGCAGAAGCAGAGATTTTTAAACCTCAAGAACCCTCTCAACCCAGAGATTATTCATAGCCCAGAAAAAGAGAAGAGCTGTAAAATAAGCTGACCTGAACACAGTCCTCTTGATTCTCTCTTTCACTTCTTGTTTGGTTAGATAAGAATCCAGTGAGAATTCAAGGTGGGGAGTTGAGCTAAACTGTATCATTCCCACACGGACCTAAAAGAAAAGGTTATGAAAGGTGTCTGTGCAAGGTTTGCTCTTTTGATCAATTTACAGACTTGGGAAGACTAAATTGTAGAGGGGCAAAACTACATTCTTCTTGTTGAGCCACAGGCACTCTAAATGAACTTAAAAACAGCAGAAATTCCAGTATTATCTATACAGGCTAAAAACAAGGCAAAAAAAGAAGTTTATCTGGAAACAACGGGAGCCTCTGCTGCAGTCAGAGGCAGCTCAGGATCTGTGTTTATCCACTCAGAGCAGTTTGCAGCCTCTGGGGCAGTAAGTTTATAAATAACACCTTCTACACCAACTCACTGATACACTGTGCAGGCAACCTGGCCATTACTGAGAGCAGCTCCCTCTGGCACTGAGCACAGCAGGAAACACAAACCAATACTTTATCTAATAGTTCCTCTAAAACCATTCTCTCTAGTTGAAAACACAAATAGACCGAGTGGTCTGTACTGGGAAATACATCCAAAATACTTCTTACAGAAGCATTTTGAAATGTGATCATTTCAAAGGTGCAAACACTCTTAACTTCCAGTCCAGTCTATGCCAGGATTAAGTGACAGACTAGAGGAAAGATGGTATTTAAAAAATAAAACAAAACACACCACCAAATCTGCAAATATTAAATATTTCCTGCCACAACCTTCCCAAAGACCTGATATTTATTTGGAAAGGCTCTGGCATGGAATTAAGTCCAACAACTGTGCCAGGCTGCTCCAAGACCCTCAGCTGAGGCAGTGCTGTGGGACCAATGCACACCTGGAACTGCAGCCAGCCTGGCTTGAAGTCCCCTCAGAAGAAGCCCAGGATGTGTCACTCAGGCCCAGAGGTGCCTCAAGGCTGAGACTGCAGCAGCACAGCACCCATCTCCTTCTGGGGGAAGCAGAGCAAGCAGACTATGTCATTTACATCCCCACAGCAAGGTGGGTAACTTCCCAGAAATAATTACTGCAGCTTTCCAAGGAAAAGCAAGAGAAAGATCCAATTCATCTATGAGCTTCCAAACCAAATAAAATCAGTAAAAAGAAACCCAAATCATAATCTCTTACCTGAAGGATTATGACTTTTCTCAAGTTCAGAAAGAACTGCTTCAAATCTGAGGAATCAAGAAGCATCCTCCAACCCCAATGCCTCACAAAGTGCATCTTTCTGAACAAATACTCTGCCCCCATGGCAGCTGCTAGGTTGAATTCTGCAGTTTCATTCAGCACACCAGCACTGGCCTTTAGACACACTGCCAAGCTGTTTGAAAATTAGAGGAGATATTCCTGACACTCACCCTGTCTGGATGGATGTCCAAAGCATCACAGAGCTTGCCTGCAAAGTGCTTGGACCTTTCAAAGCTTCCTTTGCCGATGCTGTAGGAGCCATCCAGGAGGAAAAGGACATCTAATGAGGCAGAGCACTGCATCACTAGGAGAAAAAAAATATACAGTGTGAAACTGGGCTTTGTTAGCCTCTCTCTCTGACAGCAGGCAGCCAAGAGCTGAAAATCCAGACAAATTGCAGAGGATGGACTGAGGCAGCCCAATGTTCACAACCCAAAGCCCACCTGCATCCCTGCTCTGCTCTGCCAGACTCACCTGGGAGTTCAGAGCCCCAGGCTGGTCTCAGTGACAGCACAGGAGCAGCCAATGCAGTGGAGCATCAGCAAAGACAGGGAGAGATGCTCTGAGAGGACACAGGGGTGTGCAGCAGGGAAAGGGAGCCCTGCCCAGGAGAACATGCAGGCTCCCCCAGCCCAAGGCACAGATACAAATCCAGAAGGCTTTTTCAAAGTCTACCAAGTCCCACAGAACCCAGTGTGTTTCATCTGCAGCACATTTTAAAAACAGGCTTTTTTATTTTCCTAAACAAGAATTCCCTGAACAGCTCCCAGACACTGACAGAAACACTTCTCATGAAAATCTGCCTTTATCTCCTCTTCAGAAATGTGTCTTTGTATCACCCCTGCCTACATGGACATGGCTGCTCCCAAGTATAAGTTTCTGAGGTGCTTTTGCTGCAGTGGAGACCCACAATTTCACTGACATAAACACATGAATGGCAGATTGCAGAATATGAAGAGTCATTTTCAAAGCTTTTAAAGGGACTGTTAAAGCCTCCTCTGCAGCACTTGCCAGAATCACCTTCAAGGGGGAAAAGAATCCAGAAGTTCAACAGAGATCAAGCACACCGACCCCCTTAAGAGCTGTTTTGGTCAGTGAGGTTACTCTGCCCCCATTATTATAAACTTTTCATTACCACTACTTTTTCCAAATCATTCCTGCTAGCTAAAACTTGACTTTATAATCAGTGTTTTCTAATAGCAGACTAGAGGGATTGAAAGTTGTGAGGCATTCCCTTCTGGGTCACCGGTTCTCCTAAGGGGGCACCCAGCCCTGCCCTGGGGCACTGTGCTGAGCACGAACTGCAGCACAGCCTCCCTGCCAGCGCCGCCCTGGCTTGTCAGCCTTGCCCCTGGAGCTGCAGCAGGGCTGTCATCCCTGCCTAAGCATGCACAGAGAAACCTGCAGAGCCCCCAGATTGGGCTCAGCAAGGAGAAACAGCCCTCAGGTGGCTGTGCAGCTCAGGGCTGCAATGCAGCTCTCCTGCAGGGACTCACAAAGCAGGATGGCTGCAGCAGGGACAAACACCCATCCTCGGGATGGAAAATCTGAGCTGAACACACGGTGCTACAGGATAGAACTGGAGGGCGTGCCTGGCATAGGAATAAATGCAATCTATCCCTTGATAGACAATAGAAAAAAAAAAAGGTTATCAGGAGAGAATTCATGACAGGGTTTATCAATTAATCTGATTGCAAGTACAAAGGAGCTGCAGGTGAGCATGTATTGGCCAGCCAGAGCCCCAGCACCCTGCTCCCAGCAATCTGACTGTGCTGGCTTTACAGCCTAAAAAGTTACCCACGTGGGAGGTCTGATCAAGTCTGTAATTAAACACAGCTCTTTAAATCGGGATTGTTTGCAGCAGGCTCTGGAGGAACTGACAGAAACACCATCCCGTTGGCAAACAGCCAATTTAGGAAAAACAGAGATCACGTCCCAGGAGAGCTAACACCAATGAGGAAGGAAGCCAGGCTAGGGTAGAGGCAACCACAGGGCTGTGATTGCCAGAGCATTGTTGGGGCTTTATGGACTGAAGAGGGGCTAATATATGTAAATAACTCCAACAACAAAAAAAACTTCTAAAAACCCAAAACAACCAAAGAAAGAGGGAATTCAGAAATAGAAAAGACTTGCTTTATAAAACAAACTTACACCGGCCAGCAGCTGAGATCTTGCCAATCATCTCTGGGCCAACATGGATTTGTTGTATACCCAATACCAGCAAAGCTGTGTGTTCAAACAGATAATCATTCATGAACAAGGCATGCAGGATTTACCTATAACAGCAAAAATGCTGGTTTGCTGTATAGGTTTCACAGTTGAAAAAAATAATTTGGTGACACAGCAGTGTATCTATGTCAGGAAATTCCTTCTAGCAGGGACACAGAAAGCATGACAGATGACATGACTGCAGCACACAGGACAGTCTCTGCTCACTGCATGCAGGGACACAGGGGAAGAATGAGAGCTAGGCCAGCCTTAGGCTTCTGAGATTACAGCCATAAACACTGGATAAATTTATGTACTTTTAATATCATAACATCAGCTTTTCCACATCAGCTATGCACTTTCCACATAGATCAGTCACGTGTTCAATTTCTCAGGAAAGCTGTTTCTCCACCTATTATTTTCTCCCTTTTTGTATGAAACTGTGTTTCAGAAGTTTATCCCTAAACCTGCTGGAGAAGCATGGACTTGGCTCTCATTCCTCAGTGAAGGACTCCAGCTGGAGATAGGGAAGCACCTGAGACAAAACCACTGATGCAAAATGGCAGCTTTAAACATACCTTGGGAAAGCAGGAAAATGCAGATGGACTCAAATGACCAGAGGTTCATGGTGACAAATCTGGAGGGAAAAAACAAAACAACAAACAAACAAAAAGAAACAAAAGAAGAGAGGAATAGAAGTCCAATTCCTAAAGCCAATTCCTTTACCTGCAGCTGATCATCTTCCTCCCAGGTGTCTCAGGTAATGAGCTCAGAAACATTTCATTTGAGGGGCAAAAGTAACTCCTGCCCTGGGGAGAAGGGTGGGGAACAGACAGAAGGGAAAAACCATGAAAATGAGGGAAAAATAGAAAAGGAAATCTCTCACCATCCTCCTCTCCTTTCCCATCACACCCGGAGAGAGCAGCCCTGGCGGGGAGGGAGGGGCAGCCAGCCCTGCCTCCCCTCCCCTCCCTTTTCTGTGCACCTCCCTTTCCCAGCTGAGTCCCACCAGGGCCCCGTGTGCCTGGGGAAGGCGGTGCAAAAAAAGAGCTGCCCCGGGGCTCCACGGAGCTCAGTCCCAGCCGCATCCCCCATCCCCAGCAGCCGGGGCTGGAAGGTCCCAGTCCCTGGGGCTGTGCCATCCCCAGCACGGCTCCCCAACAACACTCAAGCCCAGGCTCTTTCATGCCTGATATTTGACAAGAACTGGCTTTCTGGGCATATATGTTTATATTCATAACTGTCCAGCAAACTCCATTTTCTGCTCATTTTTCCTTTGAAATCAGCGAGGCTGCCATCACATCATAGGTAGATTTCGGTGACGCTTTCAAGCATGCCCAGATTTAGACCGAATGTATCTGTTAGAGCTCTTGGCTTTCTATTTCAAGCATGTATATTTATTTTTTCTCCAGATTAAAAGCACTCACTAGACCAGATTCCTGACGGGTCTCTACCCCTGTCATTGCAAAAGCAGATTTGCTTCACGTAGTTAAAGACAAGTAAGTGTATTTCTTGATAACCAGCTCTATTCATTGTTCTTCCAGAAAATGGGGGGGATTTTTCTCAGGAAAGACTTGTCTCTGCAGCAAATGATATACCCCTCACACCAGACAAGGCAAGATGCCTAAAGCAGGCTGTGCTCACTTACCTGCATGGGTACAAAATGAAGAAGGGATTAAGAAATCCCCTCTGGGATCACTCCACCAGGGATGACAGACACAATAACACTGTCTCGCAGTGCCAGGCCTATCAAGCATCACCCTTCAGCACATCCTCCCAACACCCCCACCAAATCAACAGATCCCAGGCTTCTCTAAATAAAGGGAGATCAACACAAAACAGGACTTCACTGGAGGAGCCCCAGTGTGTGTCCCTCAGGAGCTTTAAGCCCTGCAAATCCCAGAGAGGAAAGGTCATTCTTCTGCCATGCCTCGAGGACATTCTTCCTAGGAGCTATTTCCAGAGTGCACATCACCCAAAGCTGTTCAGGCCTCTTGTGACAGGTGCTGTGGGATTTCACACGGTTTTCATACAAAACATTGACAGGTCAATGTTTCTACAACTTGGTTTTATCTTGGCTTTAAATCAACTAATCTGCAGGATGAATTCTTTGCCTTTTAGCCCAGCCAGACTCTCAGCATCAGGAATTGAAAGAAAACTTCATCATCACCTGCTGCTCATCAGCATTAGCCCAGGATTAGCAGCAGCAACCTCAGCAGCTTTGCTGGGGGGTGGGGTGGTGACTGAAGACTTTTTCATTTTATCTTCTCAGCCATTAAGATAGAGAATTTTAATAATATCTACCTCAATAATGAGTCAAAACTATATATTTTTTTAAACCACACTAAGTCAAAACTCCTATTTTTGTACCCAGATTCTTGCTTGGACATGTGAATGAGATGGCAACTGATTCAAAGCTAAATAAGAGTTGTAACCACGTGTACTGTGTTTGGAGGAGGGAGACCAGAGATGGGAAAGAGAGGTGAAGGGGGAAAAAGCTCCTCTTGCAAGTACCTTCCCAACATGTCTTCCAACAGCCCAAAATATCACTCATTTTAACAGGAGAGAAAGCAGAGAGGTTACACTGCATATTCATTAAAACATATCCTTAGCAAGCCAAGCAACCTCCTGCCACTGCTGAGGAATGGCCCCAGCTTGCTGAGGGGAGCTCACTGCTAGTGCTCATCTGATGGTCACATGTAGGGAGGGAGAGAGGAGACCAATCTTCCTGTCTCCTTTTTCAGTCTGTCTCAGATTGTTTTCCATAAGTAAATTTTACTTTTTTCTTCTGGCCAAGGTTTGGAGGCATTGGGCAACTTCTGTCAGGAACCCCAGGCATTGCTTGGGGGCAGCTCACAGTGGGATCTGAAACTGAAGGGGTGAGAAGGAAGGCAACGGGGAAATGTTTAAATTCTCTTTAAAACAAACACCACAAATTTCAGTCTAAAAGTTTTGACAATGTTTTTCTCTAAGGGATAAACGGGATTAAATTTCCAGAAGATGCTCTGCAAAACCAGTTTATTTATTCTCCCCCACCCAGCTCTGCAGCGAGGGAGTTTTGAGAGGCTTTTTCCCCACGCAATAAAGGCTCCTGTACATAAAGAGACCTTGATCTTGCAGCACTGCTCACATGGGGTAATGTCAAAATCAACAACGTGCTGCAGATCAGATCCTGCATGACCCATGAGTTACAGAATAAAAGACACTTTTCTGACCAGAGAGCTTTTGCCAAACTTATTGTGTAGTTTGTTCTGACAAAAGTGCTTAAGCTACTGACTTTGCCTATGGCTAGAGCAGCAGGGGTGTCTCCATGAATGTGTCACTTTTTTAAATCTTTTGCCACATGCAAAGACAAACACCCAATGGAACTGGAGCCTGCCTCAGCATCTCTTGATGCTTGCAGCAGTGGGCAGCCAGGTGGATGCTGGGGAGAAATGTTTCATGGAGTGGCTGAGAAAAGGGGAATTTGGTGTCTTAGGACAAACAACAGCATAAAAAATTAACAAACAATATAATTATATTGAGGTTCTAAAAGCATAGATGTAACTTTGTCACACACCCGACTGAGAACTCATTCAAGGTTTTGGGTTCTGGAGCAATTACTGTAATTGGTTTTGTCACCCCTCACCTGAGTTGTGCAAATGTGGGCAGGGAATCTCCAGCTGGGTGTCTGGCCTGACCTGCTCTGCTTTGCACAGGCAGAATCATCCACACCTCAGGTGGATCAACTACTGATCTACCTATGGCAGGAGCAGGTGTGAATAGTTCCCAAAGAACAGAGTGGGAGAGCTGTCAGCTCAGTGATTCCCTACAGCAGAGGCTGAAGGGGGAGAGGAAAATCTTTTTTTAACATCTCTGGCATTCAGTGTAGCTCTCACAATATGATACTTTCTGAGAACATCTCATACCTACCCCCTATTACAAAACCAATCCCAATGCTCACCATATCTTCCTGCTGCATCCCAAAGGAGAAGCCACAGGCTGGGAATTATCTCCATGCTTTCACTCTCACAAACAGGTACAAGCTGTTACCTGCATGCATTTTCAGGACAGTGGTCTGTGGACCCTTCCTAAAGGCTCTACTTTAGAAAGTAGGGATCTTCCATATGGGTTTGGGTTTGTTTGTTTGGGTTTTTTTTTGGGGGGGGGGAAAAGTTGGGTTTGTTTTTTTTTAAGAGCTTTGATAGGGTCAAGAGAGATCTTTCTAAGCCATTCCATCTTCTTATTCCAATGAGAACCTTCCTGGAAGCCCCAGACAACTTTAAGAGCACACACTGAAGATGACATGGTTGATACCCCAACACATGGAAGATGAGAAGTGGGTCAGAACACACACAGCCTGACCAGGGCAGCCCTCGCTGAATAAAGTGGGAAAATCTGATTGCGTGGATGATTTATCTCACAGTGATGCCTCATATTTACCATACAAAATAAACAAAAAGGCTACTCTCATTTTTTCATGAAGTATCTGGACACATTACAGGCATAATCCCAGGCCCTTCAATCCTTCCTTGATTATCAAGTCTTGATCAAGTTGTTATTGTGTCTTTTGCAGAAATATTTCTATTACAGACATGAGACACAACCTGTTGGGAAGCCTGCCCTGGCAGGCTCAGCACCTTCCCCTGGCCGCACCCCAAAAGTGCTGGAAACAAACTAATTAAAGCATTAGAACGTGCTGAGTTTGGCTTCCTGCGGAGGAGGGTTTTTTTGTTTGTGTTGTTTTGTTGTTGTTTCTAAGTTTACTAAGCAGCGTGGCAGTATTTATTAGAGTGAAGAGACTGACGCCGTGTTTGGGCCAAGCTGCGGCAATGCCCGCGCTGATGTCGGGATTCCCTGCGGGAGGAGCAGCAGCGCATGGGCCGGGGCTCCGGGCAGCGGAACCGGCCCTTTGGGTGCTCCTCCCTGTCCCGGGCTGGGCCGGGGCTCCGGGCTGCGGAACCGGCCCTTTGGGTGCTCCTCCCTGTCCCGGGCTGGGCCGGGGCTCCGGGCTGCGGAACCGGCCCTTTGGGTGCTCCTCCCTGTCCCGGGCTGGGCCGGGGCTCCGGGCTGCGGAACCGGCCCTTTGGGTGCTCCTCCCTGTCCCGGGCTGGGCCGGGGCTCCGGGCTGCGGAACCGGCCCTTTGGGTGCTCCTCCCTGTCCCGGGCTGGGCCGGGGCTCCGGGCTGCGGAACCGGCCCTTTGGGTGCTCCTCCCTGTCCCGGGCTGGGCCGGGGCTCCGGGCTGCGGAACCGGCCCTTTGGGTGCTCCTCCCTGTCCCGGGCTGGGCCGGGGCTCCGGGCTGCGGAACCGGCCCTTTGGGTGCTCCTCCCTGTCCCGGGCTGGGCCGGGGCTCCGGGCTGCGGANCCGGGCTGGGGAGGCAGCGGCCCGGAGCGGCCGGAGGAGGAGCCGGGCGGGGGCTGCCCTCGAACGTCGCTGCACACCCGGCTCTGCTGAGCCCCGCACGGCCCCTGCGCTCCCAGCCCGAGGTTTAAGATGTTCTCCGTTCAAAAGGGTGGGGAAAAGCTCTCCGAGTCGCACTTTACCTTTTCTCGGCACACTCTGCGCGGTCCCGGTGCACCTGCGGGGGTATGAGCAGCCCTCTCCCACTTGGATTTACATCCACCACAGCCTGAACCTGTAACTACGAACCGGGGGTGGAGAAACAACCCCCAGGAACACCCACATTGCCGTAGGTTACATTTCGGAGGAACATTGGTGAATCCACTCCTCCAATCGACTTTGTACAGCCAAAAATGTCAGCAGGCCTGGAGCACAGCCAGCGGGCCTGGCAGCAGCAGCGAGCAGTACATCCACACACCCTGCCTCACAGCAGCCCCAAAGTAGCTTCATATAGGATTCAAGGTTTTTATTTGAGAATGCTTTCCCTAATGTTTGCTTTTCCACAGAAAACTATTCCTGTCCTGTGAGTAAAAGCACCATATTCACAGCTAGTCCACCTGGAGGAATGATGGAAGGGGCCTGTTTTAAAAATTGTTTTGTTATTATGCTATTATTATATAGTTACACAGAACTGTGCTCTTTTAGTCAAAGAAGAGCTTGCACACCTCTTCCCACATAAAACCTAAGCAGAGATCAATTTTTGAATTGTACAGGCAAAACACACCTTTGTGTCTACCTTACAGTATGTAGTTAGAAATGGAACACACCAAGTCTAAATAATAATTTCAGTCAAACCCAGTAAGCAAAGTATACTCCAACAGTGCTTCATAAATTTAAATTATCTTGTAAGGATAAAAAAACCCTGTTGTTCTGCAGTGCTAGGTAATTTTTATTAATTTCATACTACTTCTCTTTCAAAAGTGCTGTTATTCTGGATTTCCAGTTCACTTTTTTCTTGTTCAGAAGGGAACAAAGAAATTTTATTTGCAGTAGCATGGATGCTACTGCATAAGTCTAGGTAAATATAATCCATAGGTGACAGTTCATCACTTCAAGAAAAGAGTTCAAGTAGAGACTAAAACTATCAGAGAAAACAATGCAAGAGGAACCCAAGACTACATGAGAACTCCACTGGGTTTCCACACTTTTTGCTTGATTTGTTCCTACATCAGTGCTCCCAAGAGTTCATCTGAAAAGAAGGGGTGAACTAAGTCTCTGAACCACACTAAGTATCTGAGGTCTCTTACTTCTCCAATTACTGCCATGTCCCTTTGTGAAACACCAACCACTACTTTCCAGCTTTTTTGTTGTTTTTTGTATTTTTTACCCAAGTAGAACAAGCAAAAATTCTCTTTTCCTTTGTCCTGCTTATAAATGGTTTTGGCTACTGCAAACCCATCTGAAATGCAGTGAGTAAATGCTAGGAGACAGAGGATGTGGACAAGGGAAGAAGAGGTGTGGGAGTATTAAAACATCAGTGAGGTGGCTCTGCATGGGGGAAATGCTTGTACAGTCACTCTGCTCCCAAAGGACACTTGACAAAGCCACAATCCCAGTTTGGAAGCAGGGGCATGAACAGAACTCCAGAAATCAAAGTGCAACCATTCATCTAATTATTACTGCAAGAACATGGATGCAGCAAGAACTAAGAGGCAGGGGAAAAATTCTGAGGCAATTTGAGTGTAAGAAAACATTAAGTCAAAGGAAAATATTTTAATGTCAAGCTTCTTCCAATCTGCAAAATCCCAAATGTGAAGTGTTTGAAGTAGACAAAAAGGCTGACCCTACAGTTTCAATCAGCAAATATCTACTGTGTTCCACAAACAATAATCTGACATTCCTCAATTAGAAATGACAACTAGGTATTCAACTGAAGAAATACTGAAAATCTCTTAATAATTGGAATCAGTATTTTTGTCATAGCCCAGAATGAGTCTTTTTTATTATGAAAAATTATGAGGTGGAAACTTGATGGGGTAGAAATCCTGATGATGCAGTTACACACAAAACAGCTTTAATACAATTCACTTCAAAATAACATTCACAGATGCATATTATATGCAGCACTGATGTCTGAAGTGCAAAGAAAGAACTGTGCACATTAAAGTGTTTACTGATTTTACAGAGAACTACCTGTATGCAGTCCAAGACAACATTCAACCTTTAATGGTACTGAAATCATATCCATGAAGAACAAATCTAACTCCAGACCAGAAATTAGGCTGAAAGATGAGTAATCAAAAAAAAGATACAGTTTTTCAAGTAATATAAATGGCACCAAAGGTAAGTGAGCCTTACAATTACAATAATTTCAAATGCAAGTCTGCAGCACAGACTCACAATGTAATGGCCACTCTGTAAACTTCTGTGCATTCAACAAGAAAATACAAGCAAAAAGTTTAGTAGCACATGGTGGAATAAAACAAGAACAGAACAGAAATTTTAGCTCACAGCTTTGCAATCCTCTGAGTTACATACTTGTGTCACACTAACAATCCAAGCATACAGGATAAATGCAGGTACTTAAACAGCACAGTTTCTACAAAGTGACCCTCATTTTTTAAGCTGATGCTCTTGATCTTCTCAAAAAGGAACTGCAGCAACTCAGTGGACATGCAAATGAAATGGTGCATGTCAGACTTAGCTCTCCAACAGATTTTTCATATCAGTGAATCCATCTGGATTCCCAAACTTGTTTAAAAGGAAGAGTAGGACTTGTTTATGCTTTTCAAGCTGTGGAAAAAGCAGAAAGAGTTAGAAGTATACCATTCTGGTTTCCTTTGAATTGTTGATTTCAGATCAGGGTAGATCTTAATAGAACCAACTCAGCTAAGTACCATATTAATTCAATAAATACAGTTAGTTCCTTTCTGTTGTAAAATCTTCTGGAGGGGGAAAAAGCCAATAGACTTGTAACTGACTTCTCTTTGTTCATGTAAGTGTCCCTCCCCTCCCTTTTTTTTTCCTGAAGCAGCTTCCTCAAACCAAATTGATTAAATACTCAAATTAAGATTGAAATCAGCATCTTAAATTAGACAGAAGAGGAAAGTACCCCTCTTAAGACTTCAAACTCTAAAAAATGAAGTAAGAGCTGTTTGTGGGGCAAAGTACAGACTAATGAAGTCTGTGTGCTCTAAACACCATCCTCCCTCAGCTTCAGGGTGCTCTAGTTACTACCACGTATTTAAAAAAACCTGAGCAAAGTGTCAGGATACATTTCATGAAACTTCCATGTTTTAGTAGCTATTATTCCTCCTACTCCCATTTTCTTCCTACACATGGTTTCTTTTGAATTCTGGAAACATAAAGAAGAAAGTATTGCTTGGAGTGAATCTTACTTGCACTTTTAATTCCGTGCAGCAGCAGTTGGTCTCACCTCCATTACCTACAAAAACCAAAGTGAATGAGCAAAATACACATGTACATTCCTTCCCCAATTGAACAGGTGACATGTGGCATTGTCCAGGATTTTTAGAAAGAAAAGTCATTTAGCCACCCTCTGTACATACAAGCTCTTCAGAATAATTAAACTGAAGTAATCAAGCTGAAGTATTGTACCTTGTTTTTCTGGATGTGAGTTTTCAGCACTGCAGGACGTGACCAAACCCTCCTTTAGCAGTTTGTCAGCTACATTCACATAACCATTGTCAAACTCTTTCTCCACTGTCACTAAATTAACATTTCCATTAATCCCTTTCACTGTAATTGTGACGTATTGCTTCAATAATAGTTTTTTCAACTTGTCAAGCACTAATGGAGACCACTCAGCCTTCTCTATTCCTACAAAAAAAGGAAAATCAAGTTTGTTATATGAATAATTCCTTTAAGCTATAACTTGAATTGTACATACATGTTTTGGAAAATATGATGCTACATTTTCCTAATATAAATAGCTTAAATTCTAGAGATAATGAACTAAACATGTTTCCTAAACCAGCTTTTACCATGTTTACCAATACACTATTTCAGAAGATCATCATGTTTTTTACCAGTATTAAGGAATGAAAACTACCACCAGAAGAGGTACAGATTTATAATATTCAAGAAAACCAGCCAGGGGTTTTTGGGGTGGGGTTTTTTTTGCTTATTTTGGGGAGGCTTTTTTACCTGCAAGTGAACATGTAATTGTCTGAAAAGGCAGCTTTAAATAGGCATCAGTGATTGGCAGCACCTTTGAAAGGGGTAAAGTTTCTGTGCTGCCATAATCTCCATACAATACTTTCACTGCAGACTGGGAAGCTTCCAGAACAACAGCTCTGTACCAATTGCCATTACCTGAAAAATTGGGATAAGAATGGTCACATGTGAAGAATCATCTTATAAACACAAAAGTTCATCCCAACAACAAGAAACTGTAGAGTTTTCCAGGAATTTTTAAATACTGTGGTGGATATATAAAAGGCCAATTGACAAACAGCATAATTAAGAGATCCATAAGCAGTTTCAAGTTGGTGGCTTTGCTTTGTCTAAAGCAAAAATGAAAGCTGTGTTTTACACTGGCCAAGGAAATGAACAAATGATTGTCTCACCTGAAAACTGAGCACAACAGGCTTCCCCCAGTTTTGGCTGGAAGGGCTGTCTCTCACAAGATCTGCAATAGTCTTCCAGGGAAATCAGCTCCTTAAGGAGCTGCTTTTGACCTACAGCAAAAACCCACATTCACCAACCACATCTGGGTACAATGAAGAGAATACTTAAACCCCTCTGCTCCCACCTTTGACATTTTTTATATTTTCCTACTGTCCAAGATACATTTCTACACAGTTCAGTTCACTACACACATTCATTTTATGAACTAGCTTGCAACAGTGACTTCTTACTGGTATTAGGAGCAAGGAATACTTTTTCTTACCTGTATTTGGAACTGGTACAGCATAGAACAAGTCTGGGCTTACAACTTCTGTTACCCAGACAGACATGGTTTCATCTACAGCCAATTCAATTGACTTCCAGTGCCCATGGGAGGTTGCTGATAGAAATAAGTAAGAAAATGCAGTGTGTTATCTGCATATACATATATATTTAAGGAACTGTTATTTTATTTGATATTTATAGTAATTATTTGAATTTCAGATACAAGTCTTCCCTTCAGGAAGACAAATCTAAATCAAGATAAACGATGCTTACTTTGCTGTTCATAAACTGTTGGCATATAAAATAGCTAAAGTAAAAAACACCTCAGAAAAAATAAGATCTTGAAAAGTTTCAGTCACAGAAAACTCCTAATTCTGATTCCCACAGAGTCAAACAACATTCATTTAAGACAAACACAGCTATTTTTACCTTTCTCTTTTTGTCTGTAATGCCACCTGCAGGGCAGCTGGTGTTCAACTGTAAAAACTGACAATATAACCAAGACTATGCATTAATATTAATTGTAGTTAAAGAAGAAAGTAACAGTTAAAGGCTGGAATACTGAAAATTCTTGTTAAATCTAAAAGTTAACATTCCTTTAATTACCTTTTTGGTCAACAGACTGGTTTGGAAACTTATTTTTATCTTGCAGAACTTCTTTTACAACCAGTTTTTCTGAAGTCAGTATCTCATTGATCATTCTTGGACAATCTGTGGAGTTGTCAGTAAGCACTACACCTGCCCCATCTTCAGAAAGGGAAGTCACTGTGGCTTGAAGCTCTAAGCCTGAAGTGTACATATGAAATCTTTTTGTAGCTTCAGGATTCCATTTGCTATTTTCAGGCTTTATACCTAGAAAGTAAAATAACTGTTAAAATATCTCCATTAATATTAATTTTCCTAAACATTATAATTTGCCTTAAAAAAATTTTCTTTAGGGCATACCCTGATATATCAGGGCTACTTTTACTACCCTAGGGCAACACATTGTCCTTTATCCTGTTAACTGCTCTCCTGCTTCCTCCTCTTTTCTAAATGCCCACATTTCCTCAGGACTCCCAAGTTTCATCTTCTGTATTTTATGATTCAGCCAAGTAAATCCTGTGCCTTAGCACAAACAACACTACCAGGGCTGTTTTTGAATCAGTATAATCTGGCCTTTTTATCAAAGGAGCAGACAAAACCTAAGTGTTTTAAGGGTGGGTAGGTGGGGCAACAGCAAAAGACACTTGAACGAAATAAGGTTTTGAGCATTTTCCTGTTTCCACATTTTTCATTTTTAAACCAAGCAGACTACATCAGAAAGAAAGAAAAATTCTGCAGAATTTTGAATGGTGTGGAAAAGGAATTTGCAGAGCATTAAGAAACAGCAGTACAGTGCCAAATGAAAAAGAACTGAAAGGCCAACTTGCTTCATTAAAACAGATTAGCTCCCTTGCCTGCAAAAATTTTGAGAAATAAAGTTGCACAAAAGCACATTTACTCCTAGCAAGGCAACAACCAAAACCCAGTAAGCACTACAGATGAAGCAGAACTAAAGAAGCTCCCTTTGAGCATTGAAGCAGTAAGCAAAGTCCAAGGAGATCACTCCAGAGAACTGGCAGGAGCTCAGGGAAGAGAAAGCAAACAAATCCCAAAGAACAGAATTAGGGTTTTTGCACAGTATTGTCATCCCCTCCTTCCCTCAAAGCAGCAAGTCTCTAAAAGCAAGAGCTCTTGTAAGAGAAAATTCCTAAGGTTCACCTGAGAGCCAGCATTTAATTGCTTGAAATGGAAGTTTCAGGAATGAGGAGGAGATCTGTCGGATTTTCTCCAGTGGCACATCCTCAGTATTTCCATAGTCCACAAAGCTCACTCGCACACTTCCATCTGGAGTGACATTCTGCACCACACCACGGTACCAGTTACCATCCTCTAATTTTAAAGATTTAAAAAAAATAATTACTTCACACATTTGCTAAGTCTACCAGCTTTCACTTGTTAGTAAACAAATATAATTCTTTGCTGTCTTTGCCAATGTAAACTATCAGCTATTTTTTCGTGTTCACCCCATAGAAAGAAAACCATTTTAGTCTGTTACTTGCCAGAGTAAAAAGCACAGCAAGGATCTCCATTCTCAGGCTTAAAAACATCTGGTGGTGTTTTCTGACAGTATTCAGACAATAATTTGTTCAGTGAGTTTAGAGCAAGTAACTCTGAAAATTAGAAAGAAAAAACCAAAGATGAGATCAATGAAATGAGCTGACTTACACTTAATCAATGCTGTTCACTCTACAGTTTACTTGTAAGCTTTCAAACACATTCCTTGACTACATGAGTCAAGGGACAATCATCCCTCACTTTTTAAGAGCTGCCCCATATTTTTTGTTTGAATGCCTTTAGCTCCCTCTTCAGCCACTGAATTTTGTCACATCATTTTTCTAGCACTTGAAAAGCCAGTGGCAATCAGAAGTCCTTATACAGACTTCTGGTAGAGAAACAAGATTACTTTTGAACTAATCCAACAGGAAGTCACATCTCAAGGGCTGCACTTTCTCATTTTTGTGGTACAATTATTATATATCTAAGTTGTAATAAATTACAAGAGCATACTAGAAGAGAGCTCCAGTAAATACTGTCTTGGCACAGAGCATGTGTTTCTTATTTGCTTTTGTCAGCAGGATCACTAAATCATGGAGGTTGGAAAAGACCTTCAAGGTCATTTAGTCCAATCATCAACCCAGCACCACCATAATCACCCCTAAGTACCACACCCAGATGCCTCTTGCACACTTCCAGAGACAAGGACTCTACCACCTTACTGGACAACTTATTCCAGTGCCTGGCCACTCTTCAAGTGAAAAAAACAATTAAGATATCCTTTGGCTAGGTTATGGTTCACTTTCCTCTACTGCTTATCTTCAACATTTTCAGATTTCAATAGCATGACCCAATTTCTTTATCACTCCACTTGTATTCTTAGATAAAAAGCTCAGAGGTAAGCCTTTGTGCTGTAAGCTGACTTGGCATAGTAGTTCATTAGAACAATAATAAATGACAAATCAGAAAGAATTAGGCTATTGGATAGACTTACCATGGCTGTTTGAAATCTGACAGTAGAATTCTCCAGGATTGTACACTGTACATACTATGACACTGAGCGTTTGGTGAAGAGTTAATTCAATCCACTTGCACATTCTTTTGTTCATTGTGTCCCCTAGAGAGGGCAGAAAAAAAGCAAGAATGAAAAGAAATTAAAGTAAATTTTACAGGAAAAAAACCCATCCTGAAAGCTCATTCACATCCCCAAATTTTTTGTTATACTGTCCAACAGACTAATTACCAATGAGAGCCTCTTTGCAGAGTAAAACAATAAGAGAAATATGCCAGTTATTTAATGAGTTTCTTCATTACCAGAAAGAGCAAGCCATAGATAGCAGGGAAGAGTAATGACACAAAGAGGAAAAGACAGCTGGCAACAGCCTGGGCAAGAGGGACACTGGGGAACCTTGGTTCCTGCAAAATGGGGAGGGAGCATAGAAGGGGGAAACATCTGTCACCAAGACTACTGGAAACAATCTGAGGAGGAAGAGCAAAAAAGATTACTAGGAAGACTGGTGACAGAAATCTGCACTGTATATCATACTCAGGTACCTGAAAGAAGCTTATTGTTTAAAACAAGTTGTAGAATACATTATGGCAACACTAAATCATGGCACACTGGAGAACACTCTGTTAAAAACCTGCATTCAACAGCTCTGGGTCACTGAAGGAAGTTACAAAAAGGTAATCAATAAATCAAGGAAGTATAAAACAGGTCCTTGATGAGGGCCACAAATCAAAATGTGTTTAGATACAGCCAGGAAAGTTATTGTTTATTTCAATTTTTGTAAGATTCCTTAAAAAAAACAAGCTCCTTAACTTTTGTAAGATTCTGAACAAAGACAATGAATAATTGTGTCCTGGCCACAAGGCATCTAGTGAGAAAGATCTAAATTATTTGAACATAGACTTGACAAAAAGTTTTCAGAACCAATGGATCAGAAGTGAATACATATGTTTGCCAGACACAGGATTGAAAAAAGGGAAATTGGCATGCTTCATATGAGAGAAGCCAGGAATCTTCCCAAAGAAATTCAACATCATTTTGTAAAAATCTCTCAGATTGGAGTTTTGGTCACTAAATTCAAGCAAGGCAATTTAAGCATAGACTTGAAGCTTTATAAGCTACTACAGTCAAAGGACTAAGTATGTGAGTTTACATGAAAAATATAGGACAATGAAGATTAGAAAATAAGAGGAAATATTTGCAGTAATGGATAAGGGCATAAGAACAAGCAGGGAATAACTAGTCATAGCCTAATTCAACTGGAAATTTTAAGACTTCTAAGAGTAAGTACCAATTTCCCAAAGCAGGCAATTACAACTTTGTTAAGGGTGCACACCTGGACACACACATACAGACACACCATGTCTTCACTTCTTCAAGTTGCCATGGCTAAACTTTGGACTTGTGAAGGCTACACTTGATGAGCCAGATTGAAGAACTCTCAGCAGATAAGAGCTTGCATTCTGTGTACCCACTCTAGCAGGAGCTCAGGTAACACCAGCACAGCAGGATGTGTTCATACTCACCATTATGAGCTTGCTCACCATCACTCCCTGTTGGTGCTGGTAAGGCCATGCTCAGTTTCTCAGCTGCACAGCCTTCCCTGATGAGAAGGCTGGATATATTCACTGCTGGAGCACCTGATGCATCTGTGAGCTCCACCACAGAGCCAGAACTCTCCTTATCCACTACTTTCACTGTCAACACTTTGTCTTTCACCAGTTTTTTCATGTAAGAAATGCCTTCTGAGGTCCATGTTCTTGATGGTGGCTTTACACCTGAAAAGTCACACAGTGTGGAAAGGTGCTGAGGTCAGCCCAGCTCTCAGCAGTGGGTGCACAGGTACAACACCTGCAAGTACACTCTGAAATGTCTAAATCTACATTTGGCACAGTTTGTAGATATGCCATGGAAATGATGCCTACCATTACCTCCATCCTTCCCCACATTTCAATGTGAGCTACCACAGGTGTGAAGGTTATGTAAAACCACTTATTTCCCCCCTATCTACTTTGAACCTGCTTATCATTTAATTCCTACCTGCCAAGCTACATCTTATGGCTTGAGCTGGCAAATCCATCAAGCTTGGAATTATAGGACGAAGTCTGGTCAGTGGAAGAGAGTCAGAATTACCATAATCCATGTAGTCCACTAAAACAGTGTCTGCAGAGGCATAAGTTCTAACAGCAGCACGATACCAAAGGTTGTCTTCTAGAAAGGAAGATACAGATGTAATGTCTTAGAGGAAAATGATTTTTTTTTTGACAGACCAATATAAAAATGCATCCATCTCAGTACAGCTCAGGACTACCAAGTGTTGGCTAAGTAGCATTTTGAGAAGCAGTCTCATTACATATAATCCCATTTCTTCTGTGCTTCTTTTGGGGACTGAAATGTCAAAGACATACTTATTTCCAACCCTGGGGAAATAGTCTTAGCAACATAAAAAACCCAAATTTTCCATGATTTCTCAAAAAGCTATTCTGAATAATCTGAATCCAGTATTAAGAGTTTGCTCAATAAAGGGACATGTTAAAATTGGTATTTTGCAGATATCATTTTAAAATCACTACCAAGCATTATCCACAACTAAAAACCAGAGATAAACTAACTCTTTATGAAACATTTCTAAATGTAATTACAAAATGCATGGTTTTGGTAATAAATTTAAGGAATAATTAAAGTAACTTAGTGTTTTACTCCATTTTTACCTGTGAACTGGGCACAGCACACATTGCCAGCAGCAGGACGGAAATATGGAGTATAGGGAAATTTGCCACAGTATTCATTAAGAGATGCTTCAAGTTGAGCAAGTTGACCTGTTGTTAAAATACAAAGGTTTTGGAACATAGCATGTCTTGCAATTATTACAAAATAATTCAGCTCAAAGCCTGGAAGAACATCTTGTAGTCTAATGGAGATTATTTCAAATGTTCAATATTGATCAGACTAGGGCTCTTCAATCATTAACATTCAAGAGAGTCCTCACGTGTTTCTGAGGAATCACAGCAGTGGACAGACAGGGAAAACCAGTGATGGATTTTTTTTCAGCAAAGGGACAAAGTTGAAGCCAGTACAAATTGAAAGCCAGCTAGTGGAGGCATGCCAAGAAGAAACCAAGAGAGCTCTTCCAACAATGGGCAGATGATGAGGTAGGGTACTTCTTCCCAAAGGACACAATTTGCTGCTGATTACCCAGAATTAAAAGGCTGCACATGGACACAGATGAAAAATTCACCTTCCTCCAGCCACTCCCTACCAAAGAGAAAAATGCCATACCAGGCACTCTACATCCCATTTCCAACCCATCACTTACGGGCATTTTGCATCTGCTGACAAAAAAAGGTGTCTGGATCTTTAATGTGGGAAACCACACCACAAAATTCATCTCCAATACTTAAAGAGACAAACTTGGCAACTGAGTTAGCACAGTGAGCAGAGTCTTCATCCTCAGGTAATTTTTTTTCACTTCCTTTTGAATGGTTTTCTAACGCTGCACATAAAAAAGAAAAAAGGTTGCAAATCAAAGGAAGCTGACTTTGAAAATATAAACATACACAGTTTATTATTTTGATTGATGCTTTGGATTTTGAAGGCTCCTGTCATATTCTGACGTTAATGCTCATGTAATAACCACTATACAAATGTTTTATACTATTTAAACATATATGAGCTAATATCAGTAGTGGCCTGAAGGAAGCTCCATTAGCCAACATTTTTAAGTGTGAAGTGATGCTAGTGAGCAGCTAGAATATCATGCAGCACACAAGGACTTAAAATTCCTCAAAAGTTTAGTTTGATTTGCTTGCTTACCTCTTCGAGGCTCTCCTTTGGCATCATATCCTGAAGTTAAATGAGACTTCATTTCTAAGGGAACTTTATTTAGGCAGTCTTCTAAAATATAGATGCAAGAATAATTTATCATACAAAACAGCCATCAGCTAGTTTGACTTCAGAACCATCCTCTGAGCCAGATCTAGATCCCTATCACAAGGTGAGCACATTCTACTTATTTGCTCAGCACTTAATGTTTAAAATGCAAAACAAAGGTAATTTCAGAGTAGCTCAACTACTTGAGTTCTCTGAGTACAATCACAGCTCCAAGACTGTCCAACTGCATAAAATGAGCAAAGCAGTAACAATCAACATTTACCTGCAGTCCCTAAAGCCTGTGAGCTGAAAAACTGATGATAGCTTTTCAGACACAAGGATTCATAACTTACCTCATTATTTACAACACTGAATATGTAATGATTTAGTCAAGATGTCTTTGTGAATCTAGGTTTCTCAGCTATTACATACTCCATATTTGATATGAAGCAGTAGTCCAAACTTTCAACACCATTATTTTCAAATTAAAACCTCAATACAGGTGTTTCAGTTGCTTATAAAGTCTGCAACCAATGCATGGAACATTTCAAGGATGCAGTGATATTTATGTGATCCAAAAGGCTGGCAGGTTACATATCACTTCTCCACCAGTGTGCTGTGAAGCAACCAAATATGAAATATGCCCAGCACAATCCTACATTAGTTGAATTTACATGGGACTAAAGTGAACCATCCTTTGACATTCTGCACAGTACTACATGGAGATAAGCTTCCTGCACATCAGCAAGTTCAGCAAGCTAAGAGGATCAACCACCACATCCCTGAAAGTTCCTGTGGGCTGTGGATCAATTAAATTAGTATGATCTTGGCACTACATTCTTGTGCTCTGCAGCCAGAGGAAAACCTGAACTCTAAGTCTTCCACATGGCAAAAGGTACATCTTGCATTGATCTGCTTTGACAACCAAACCCAGCTCAACTGAAAATCTGAATTCTGACTCCTCAAAGGTCTGGTGCTTGGCTTGTCTGTCACTGAAGCTTGCTAAATTAGAAACATAAACATGTTTTACAGAGTTCTCCAACTGGATACAGCAATATCCAATGATTGTTCTTTCTTTGGGATACTTAATGAATATGTATGAAATATAACAAAAGCTGGTAAAATCCTACATGGAACTAGAAACTGACACTGCAATTTTTAAAGAGTTAAAAATGCACGAGAAAGAAACAAAATGGTACCAAACTTTAGTGCATCTATTAAAACAGAAAAATAAACAAGATAATCCAGAACACCACACTGAAGTTAATACAATTCTAATGGAAAAGTAACTTACTAAAATTTAAGGTTATTAAGCTTAGCAAGGTATTTCAGGCACTGACATCTTATGGAAAGGTGAAATAAAGTAGAACTGGGAAAATAGTCAAGGGAGTGGTTGGGAGAGTGACAAGAGGGAGGAGGGCAAAAGAAAAAACTCATCTTTTACAGGTGTTGGGAAGGGGTGTGAACATAAAAGCCTTAATTGTGGTGGGGTTTTTTACCCACACAACCAAGCACTTACGAGAGTCTGGAAGAACAACATCTACAGCAAAACTCAACCTCACTTGCTCCTGTAATGTATCAACACCAGTTAGTGAACAGTGCTCTCCCATGAGCTGAGGAAAAAATGCTGGCAATGCCTTCATTCCATCCTTCTCCTTTTGGAACATAATGGGAAAAGAAACACTTCATGGACTGGAAATAATTGTAATTACAACAAGAGGGGATAGATTATTTCCCCCTAAGTGACTAAATAATTAAAGCCTTTATAAATATTGCCTTGTGTATTAAAGCTGTTTGAAGTGCTATCAATTCAACTAACTTCTGCACTCTTAAAAAGAATTGGGAAATTAAGGTAAAAATAAAGAATGCCCAGAAGGTGAATTACCCTATTTAAAACAGGTACAAGTTATGTTTGATATGGAGCTGTTCAGCTGCAGCTCCTTGTAGTACTGAAATTCAAGAAACACTGCAGAGATACACTGAACATCAATGAAGAACAAGACTCACACATTCACCTCCTCACACCTGCTTTACAGAACAACTCAGCTAAAAATCCCACTTGAGATGCTCTCATAAAAAAGAATTGAATTCCACCTGCTTCCCCCCAACCTTAACACCCCAGAGTAGATTATAGCTACTGCTTTATCTGCTGGCATCCATTTTTAAAAAGTCTAATTTAATGTAACCCACCTTAATATCATTCAACATGCAATTTGAGCTCTCTTACTTCTGCAGAACTAATGAGAGCTTCAAAAGGTGAACAAGATTAAAAAAACCCTTCTGTCCTTTGAAAATAAAGTGACTGCAAATTTTTTATTTATATTGTACATCCATTTGGTATAAAGGGCCCTTACCATCAGTTAACCAGTTTCATTAGAATCCAGTCACAAGTACACACACATCAGAACTAACAGGATGAGCTAACAGAAGTCTCATGACATGAAGTCTCCTTTCTAAATTCCTTCAAAAAGTTAAACAGATGAATAAGCTGCTTTAAAGAAGTACATGACAAAGGAGTTCTACAGGCAAGCTGGGGGTATGCAAACTTATTCACCTTCATAGATGTGATCCCAAGAAAACACAAAGACAGAAAAATCAACTCCTGCAGAAGAGTTCATAGGAAGACTGGAAGATATGTTTGGCTCAAAGTAAGATCAAGAAAGACTTTAACACATTACAAAGGAGAATTGTGTCATCCAGTTCTTTCTACAGCAAAGAAATAACAGCTTATCTGCATCTGTTACTGGATAATACTACACTAAATGTATTTCTCTAATGATAAATCTCCAAGGCTCTAAGAGTCAGCTCATGATTTTTTCACAGAAACAAGACACCAGAAATTTTCTGAATTGGACACACTACATCTGTTTCCTTCCCACAGTATTTCTCTAGCAACATCATACATGTCTTCACTTTTAACTTTTTCACAGATTTTCTTTTCCCCAAGAAAGCAGGGTTGACTGATAATGCTTCTAAGAGCACTTCTCCCAGTAACTTTTCATTTGAAGCACTGATCTTTCTAAAAGGAGAAACTTGTTCCTTTCCCATACAGGTTAAATGAAGCACACTGCCACTCACTCATAGCAGATCCATTCAAGACATAGTCAAAATCATACTCCATACCTTAAGATAAACTCCTGTCTTGGTTTTGCTATCACTTAAACTGTAATCAAAGAAAAATATGTCAATTTGAAGAACCAAAGACTGACAAGTTGCATTAATAATACAACCTACTTGCAAATAGATAAAAGGCTGTGGTCATAGTATGTGATTTTTGCCAACCTTTATTCCTCATCCACTAAAATGCAGAATTACAAATATGGTAATATGTAATAATGACAGGCATAAGATAATGCAGTACTAGCCTAAGAATAAGCAACATATTTTACTGTAAGAGTGCCTTCCCATGGTCATTTATGTTGTAGTGGGAAGGATGTTGTCTTTCTGTGAGGATTATTTGGCAGAATTTCCAACAAACTTACTTCTGTTTAATGGGATCACAAACTACTCTATGTGCTGGCCAATCTTTTTTCTGACAATCTGCAGAGCAATAGTATGTTTGCAGACACTGTGAACATCTGAGCTTTCCTAAAACAAACAAACAAAAAGTCTGAGCAAAAAATGTATTGGAAGGAACAACAACTGTTTAAATAACTGCTTTACAAAACAGCTCCCCTGAAATTCTAAGAAAATAAAAAGAGGTATTTGTATTCACATACAGCTATCAGACATTACTGCCCAAATGTCCCAAACTCCTTCTACTTCTTTTTAAGGGAAAAAAAAAAACAACCCACCACTTTTGATAAAGAAATGCTGTCTTCTGCTTGTCAGTTCTGTTACTCCAACTATGTTCTGAACAGTCTGCACTTGTGTCTGAGAGTTAAAATTATGCATCCATTTAAAGACATTTCTGAGCAAACCTGATCTGGTTTCACTGATAAATGTACTGTATGTCACAGACTACAGGACAGCAGGCACTTACCAAACAGACCACAACGATGGCAAGTGCCCCCTTTAGGGGGTGGGACTAACAAACTCAAGAAACTCTTATCATAGCAAATAGAAAAAGCACTCTTAGAGGCACACTGCAATTTCTTTGGCTTCCCATTAATCCAATTAGAATGTGACACCTGTGGAAGAAAAACCTGAAGTCATTCTTACTGGAAAAAAAGCTGCCCATTAGGGTAGAAATATTCTCATATACAAAGGTATGACAACAAAAGGAGACAAAAATTCTAAGTTCTAGAAAGAGAAATACATGCTGCTACTTCCTGCTATCTAGAAATGCTCACAATACTTGGGGCAACTATAAAGTGAAATAACTCACAGTATTTTCTTTATCAGCTGTAGCTATGCAGTTCTCTCTACCAGTTTTGTCCTCCATAGAACTTCCTAGAAGCAGAAGTATTTGCAAAGGGATCTGATTAACAACACTAACACATGCCTATGTTATGGAATATTTGCAGGAAGAAACAAGGCTCTTGGCTACTCCTACCATTCTGCCAGCCCATTTGAGCTAATGGAGATGCCTGGACCATGACACACTCTGGAAGTCACTTATTTTCATTCTGATACCACATTTGTTCAATAATGCAATCAGTGGTGTTATTAAAACAACAGTTTCACCTTCTGTGCTTATCACTCAGTACTGAGAAACAAAACACTCTGAAATGAGATTCTGACTTTCCAGTGAGTGCCTTATAAACCTTGTGGTCTTTCCTGTGGGTTTTACTTTACCAAACAACTCCTAGAAGACATTCAGCTAAGCCTGCATATCAATATAGTAGGAATTCTGTTTTTGTAAGTGGGCAACTCATCCAGCTGCAAAGAATTTGTTTCTGTTCTAGGCTACATTTGCCATTCAAACCTTGTTCCAGCCTGGCAGGCCTGTCCAAGGTCTCCACTGAGACAACATAAAGATTACATGGCCTTTTTTTCCCACCTGGAAGCAAGTCAATCTTGGAAACTCTGCCTGAACTCTTGCCTAACATGAAATCAAATTTCATGGACTCTCCAGACCCAAGATGTTTTTAACAAAGCTAGTTCAGATCTCCCAAAAGGAAGTCTCTCCCTCTCCCCAACTTGGAGTAAGAGAACACGGATCAGACAGTACCCAGGCACTTAAGAGGCAAGAAACATTGCTGAAGGAACTCCAACTCCCACACATCTGTCCAAATTCCCCTAACACTCCAATTATCCTGGCAGGGTTTTTTAGTTTCTGAGGTATTTCAGCAGGCACAAGTTTGGATAATTAGGAGTTGTATTTATAAGCCATACTCACACTAATGATGTGTCTCAAAAATAAAGCACATACACAATCACAGAAGAATAAAGTCAAGATACCTCTGCCAAGCTTAGGACAAAGTCTCTCTTTTTGCACTTGTGCTGCTGTGAAAACTTCCTGGAGCGTTTCTACATTTGTCAAAAATACCCTCTACGGCTTGCTTACAAAATATTGGATTTTGTTAGATATTTCAGAAACTCACCCTCAAATCTAAAAGCTTTTCAACAGTAAGTTGGTACCTGTGACCCTGTTGCTTAAATCTGCATCTGCAACTTCATTATGTTGAAGATTAAGTGGTTCTGCCATCATGTAAAGGTTGTCATTAGAGTATGACCAAAGGGGGTAACTGAAAAAGCATGGATTTAAAGATTAATTCAGGCAGGCACACAAATTCAAGTAGTTTTGGGTCATATTCTGAAGATGTATTTCAGCCTTCATTTTGGAATCTCTACCACCTGTTTCTTTTGTTTGCACAGCAAAACACCTACTGCATTAAAGAACTCATCAATGAATGCTGCAGATTAAATTACGGAAATTCCTTTAGGAGAGGATCACACCGACAAATAGGAGTGACCATTAACACCTACACGCGAAGCTCACTGTGTCTCTGGAGGAGACACCTCGCTGCACTTTTGTTTAAAAAGTTTGTAGCAATAAAAATCACAGGCTGCGCTGCTGGGCTCCTCATGCCCTGGGGCCTGAGGGGAACCACGGCCCGAACACGGGGAGGAGAAGCAATGCCCTGGGCTCTGCCGAAATGCGTTATCAGCACCCACTTTCCAAACGCTAACACACAATGTAATTGTTTTAAATGAAAAGTATAGGAGAAAACAAACCAAAACGAAGCTGCTAATAAAGCAGAGTAGTCTTCGAAGTGACACTGCAAACCAACTCCACCAGAAACGCGCTTTCAACAACCGCAATTTAACAGGCGCTGTTAAAATCAAGTCATCTTAAGTAACTCAGAATAAAATCAGACAGCCCCGTCCCACGGCCTCCAGCCAAGCTCGCAGCCAACCCCGCCACCTCCGGCCCTTCTCTCCCATTAGCAAAGCGCTCACCCCCGGGCCGCCCCCAGCTCCTCTCCCGGGGGAAAGCGAAGCGACCACCCCCTGCCCCTCTCCCCTGACAGCAGAGCTCACCCCGGGCCGCCCCTGCCCCTCTCCCCTGACAGCAGAGCTCACCCCGGGCCGCCCCTGCCCCTCTCCCCTGACAGCAGAGCTCACCCCGGGCCGCCCCTGCCCCTCTCCCCTGACAGCAGAGCTCACCCCGGGCCGCCCCTGCCCCTCTCCCCTGACAGCAGAGCTCACCCCGGGCCGCCCCTGCCCCTCTCCCCTGACAGCAGAGCTCACCCCGGGCCGCCCCTGCCCCTCTCCCCTGACAGCAGAGCTCACCCCGGGCCGCCCCTGCCCCTCTCCCCTGACAGCAGAGCTCACCCCGGGCCGCCCCTGCCCCTCTCCCCTGACAGCAGAGCTCACCCCGGGCCGCCCCTGCCCCTCTCCCCTGACAGCAGAGCTCACCCCGGGCCGCCCCTGCCCCTCTCCCCTGACAGCAGAGCTCACCCCGGGCCGCCCCTGCCCCTCTCCCCTGACAGCAGAGCTCACCCCGGGCCGCCCCTGCCCCTCTCCCCTGACAGCAGAGCTCACCCCGGGCCGCCCCTGCCCCTCTCCCCTGACAGCAGAGCTCACCCCGGGCCGCCCCTGCCCCTCTCCCCTGACAGCAGAGCTCACCCCGGGCCGCCCCTGCCCCTCTCCCCTGACAGCAGAGCTCACCCCGGGCCGCCCCTGCCCCTCTCCCCTGACAGCAGAGCTCACCCCGGGCCGCCCCTGCCCCTCTCCCCTGACAGCAGAGCTCACCCCGGGCCGCCCCTGCCCCTCTCCCCTGACAGCAGAGCTCACCCCGGGCCGCCCCTGCCCCTCTCCCCTGACAGCAGAGCTCACCCCGGGCCGCCCCTGCCCCTCTCCCCTGACAGCAGAGCTCACCCCGGGCCGCCCCTGCCCCTCTCCCCTGACAGCAGAGCTCACCCCGGGCCGCCCCTGCCCCTCTCCCCTGACAGCAGAGCTCACCCCGGGCCGCCCCTGCCCCTCTCCCCTGACAGCAGAGCTCACCCCGGGCCGCCCCTGCCCCTCTCCCCTGACAGCAGAGCTCACCCCGGGCCGCCCCTGCCCCTCTCCCCTGACAGCAGAGCTCACCCCGGGCCGCCCCTGCCCCTCTCCCCTGACAGCAGAGCTCACCCCGGGCCGCCCCTGCCCCTCTCCCCTGACAGCAGAGCTCACCCCGGGCCGCCCCTGCCCCTCTCCCCTGACAGCAGAGCTCACCCCGGGCCGCCCCTGCCCCTCTCCCCTGACAGCAGAGCTCACCCCGGGCCGCCCCTGCCCCTCTCCCCTGACAGCAGAGCTCACCCCGGGCCGCCCCTGCCCCTCTCCCCTGACAGCAGAGCTCACCCCGGGCCGCCCCTGCCCCTCTCCCCTGACAGCAGAGCNCGATGCTCGGGGGCGGAGCGGGGTTTGTGCCGCCCGGCCGGACCCCGATGCTCGGGGGCGGCAGGCGCGGCCGGAGGAGCCGTGCACGAGTCCGGGTTATTTCAAGCTCCGTTCAGCCTGGCCTTGAACACTTCCACGGATGGGACATCCACAACTTCTCTGGGCAACCTGTGCCAGAGCCTCACTACTCTCACAGCAAAGGATTTCTTCCCAATATCTAATCTAAAGGCGTCCTCTCTCAGTTTTTAAGCCGTTCCCCCAATGTCCGATCACTACATGCCCTTGTAAAAAGTCTCTCTTCAGCTCTCTTGTACCTTTAGGTGCTGGAAGGTGCTCTGAGGTCTCCCCGGAGACTTCTCCAGGATGAACAGCCCCAGTTCCCAGCCTGACCTCATAGCAGAAGTGCTCCGGGCCTCTGAGCATCTTTGTGGACATTATCACGGTCGAACAAGTAGCCCAAATTTATTTCATACAAATTCAGAAAATGGCTGAGAGGGTGATGCACAAAACTGAAATTTGATACACAAAGTTGATGCATTTATATTTTAAAGTATTGGAATTTTGCCCTGCAGCCAAGAACATACATCATCTCCCATTTCCAACCTATTCTCATTTTCCTTTGTCCTTTTTCCTCTTTTTCTTCTATAGAAGGTGTTTTCCCCTTTTCTTCAACTTTTGTTTTCCACCTCCATGTTTCTGTCTTCATGGGAAAATACACTTCATCCTCAAGACTGCTGCAGTTTTATGCTGCTACTCAGACATGATCTCAGGTGTTCCCAGTGCTGTGCAATTAAGCTTTCACCAAAAACTAAATTAATATGATCTATTTTAGTGCCTCCATTGTTGTACTTATTATTCAAGTGTATAAAATCAGTGATGGATTTTACTGTTACATGTTCTGTGCAGCAGGGAATAATTATCTCTGTTCACAGAGAAGTAGCTGAAGCATAGCTATTTTGCCTTAAGTCATTTGGCATCTGGCTGTGACAGTATTTCGGTCTAAATCATCTGTATTTAAGTCTAGGATCCTGTCTGCCAAACTAAGCATTCTCAAAAGCAAACAACACGGCTGAGGATTGCTGAGTTTTCTCTCAGTGGTTCAGATACCACGTACTAAAGTCAGAGGAAAAACTGTTCCTGGCTCACATGAACCTCCAGCCCCTAGCTCTAGCCTGAGCAGAAACCGAGTGTGTCAGAGGCTGCTCTTACAACAAGAAGGAAAATTAGGTGGGATCTGATGGGGTTTCAAGAATTCCACATGCCAAATTGCTGAGCATTGCATATCAGAGTAGGCACACTTGTATGTGGGAGATTGCAGGGACACAGGGCAATCATGATCTGGAGCCTTCATCATCTCCCTGCCCCTTGTTCCTCTGTCCCTAAGATTAGCCCAGTGATCCTCAAGCCTAGGAAGAGCCAGTAGGGCACTAAGAAGCACTTCTCTGTCATTCAAACATCTCTCAAAAAAAATTAGGCTTTCTTGTAGTTTAAAACATCTAGACAAGATGACCCAGCACCCTGTCCAGTTAAATTGTCCAATGCTGGGAATTCCAGCACTTCCTTGGGGGGATTATTCCAATGGCTGATTTTTCTTATTGCAAAATATTTTACTCCTGTGTCTAATTGGAATCTCTCCAGAAGCGATTTGTATCCATTACCCTTTGTCTTTTCTGTGTGAGCCCATGTAAAAAAAAAGGAATTTCCATCTTTTTTGTAGCCACCCTTTAAATACTGGAATGTGGTGACAAAGCCTGCCCTGAGCCTTCTCTTCTGACAGCTGAGCAAGCCCATTTCTCTCAGCTGTTCTTTCTATGTCAAGCTTCTCAAACCTTGATGGACTTTGTGGTTCTTCTCTGGTCCCTTTCCAGCCTGTCCATATCTCTGTTGTGTAGCAGGGACCAAAAGTGAACACAGCATTTCAAGTGTAGCCTGGCAAGCACTGAGTGGGGCAAGTACTTCTTTATCTGTGCTGGTGTTGCCCTTGTTGATGCAGCCCAGCATCCTGTGAGCTTTCTTTAATGCAGCAGCTTTCTGTTCACTCACAGTGAGCTGCTTGCCCACCAGGAACCCCAGGCCTGTTCACACAGAGCTGCTCCTCACATGGCTACATACCAGCCTGTGCTGCACTTTGGGATTATGTTTTTCCAGGTGCAACACATTACACTTGACCTCGTTGAATTTAGTAAGGTTCTTGTTAGCTCATTGTTCCAGCCTATGCAGATCTCCCTGCAGGAGATCAGAGGTAACTGAGGAGAGTGCTCTTAGCATGCAGTGACATCCCAGGAGCTGCACCAGGCTGGTGTGACTTGCCTGCAATTGTTAACAAGAGCTTTGGGCTTACCTATGTGTTGGTTCTGCAATAACTGTACCAGTGTGTCACTAGCTCTAGGACCTAAATTCCTAGGAACCAGCTGAGACACCACCACCATGTGCTACACGCTGGAAAAGGATGGTCCAAGCAACATATAACAAAAATAATTTTATCCAATTGTAACTTAGAGCACTTGAGTGATCATAGCCACACTTGGGATTTACTATGTATAGATCAGACATGGTGGTGGCAAGCAGCTTCAGCAGAGATGCTGTCCTAACCTGACACACAGAGGGAAGAGGGGCCTTGTGAATGGTGCTCCCTGAAGACCCCTGGCAAGCTGTGCTTGCTCAGAATAAAATAGTTACACAATGAAAGTGATTCCCAATGAAGAAAAGGATATTTCTTTATTTATTTTACCACAATGTGAAATGCAGGAATCAATTCAGCCTGCAGAAATCACATTACAACAGACCAGCCCCCTGAGAAATACAGAAGATGGGATTTGGGCAAGCTGGACTCTGGTGCCAGCTCCTCCTGGGCAGTGCCAAACACGGCCCTTTGGCACCAGTGGTCTCAGAGCAATGTGGGGTAAATTGCTCAGCACAACTGCTCTTTGAGCCACCTCATTGTTCTCCCTCACAGTGGAGCTGCTAACACTTCTTTAGCTGAAGGAGAATACATTTGGTTTGTAAGCCCTTTCAGCAGACAAAGCTATAGAATTACTCTGGATAATTAACGAATGTCATCTGGAAACTGAGCAATTATATGAGCACTTCCTTTCCTTTTTCTTACATAACAAAGCATGTGCCAAAAGCCAGAACTACAACCTTTTGAATATGTGGGCCAAATTCTGCTTCTGCCTCTGCAATGCAGAGCTTGTCTGCAGCAGACAAGTCTGTTGTGTAGGGCTGTCTGTCTTTCAGAGGGTAAGTTCTCTCACTCAGGAATTGTTTTCCTCAGCATTTGTAAATGCCAAATAAGAGCCATGGCTGGGCAATTAAGAGGTACAGTAATTCACTCTGATTTAACACTCATGCAATGGGGAGGATTCTCTCTGTGACCTGTCAATAACATTCCCTAAGTATCTATGGTTGCCTCCTGTGGATAAAATACTCTTCAGATTAAAATTTAGCCTAAGCACAGGTATTATAAGTGTCAGAACTGTCAGCATCAGTTCTGGGACTAGAGCTGTGGGGAGTCCAGCTGAGTACAAAAAAATCCTTTTCTTCTGCCTTTAAGGAAGAACTCCACTAAACAGGCTCTATTTTCTTAACCTGATTTTAATCCTTCTCTAAAAAAAATGTCCAGAATAAAAGACAAAAATCAGACGAAGTTCTGCCGGGTCTGTTGGAGCACACTAAACCACATACAGGTAACATCACTGGGACTGCAGACAAAGTGTACAGCAAGGTAAAAGCAAAAATCTCAAAAAGACCAGGGCCAGAGTATACTGATGTCTCTGCAGTTGCCTTTAAAAATCTAGAAGAGCAAATAAGAAGATAAGCATTTGGGCACTGAAGTGAGTGTTACAGAGCAGCAGTGTGAACTTTGCAGCTCAGCTGCAGAACAGCAGCAGTAGTGGCAAAGAACCCTTTCTGAAAGCAAAGCTTAGACTTGTGCTGCATGGCAATCAGCAAGTGAATGTTGCATGGCACTGCTTTCTGAAAAGAGACAATTTTTACTTATCTCTGTTCCACACCTGATTTTAATGTATTTTTAGCAAGATGGGATGCACAGCATAATTTGAGCAAAGCAAGGGCTAGGTACTTGCCTTTGAAGTGTTATTTGGAGGTTAAACTTGAGGGCACGAGTGTTCTCTGCAACCTACTTCCATTTATTCTTCAACTTAATGTTTTTAAAGACATATGCCATCATATGATTGACTCCTTTGATGCTTTAGAGGTGATGGCTAGGACATTGTTTAGTTACCTGAAGCAGTATTATCTTTCCCCAAATGATGGGCATTGAAAGATTTATAGTTATGATGACATTGAAAGGTTTACAGATTGATTTTCTCTAAGATCCTGCTGTTGTTTTTAAGGATCAGTTAAAACGTTTTTTCCTGGTTTCGGCTGGGATAGAGTTAATTTTCTTCCTTGTAGCTGGTACAGAGCCGTGCTTTGGATTTAGGATGGGAACAGTGTTGATAACACACTAATGTTTTTAGTTTTTTTTCTAAATAGTGTTTACACTACTGTCAAGGACTTTTCAGCTTCTCATACCCTGCCAGCTAGAAGCTGGGGTGGGGGTGGAAATACAGCCAGGACAGCTGATCCCAGCTGGCCAAAGATTATTCCATACCAAATGGCATCACCCTCAGTACATAAACTGAGGAAAAGCTGACCAGGGGCCACAGTTTGGGAACTGCCTGGGCATCAATCAGTAAGTAGTGAAAAATTGCATTGTACATCTACAAACTGGGTTTGTAGATGATTGTTTTATTTTCTGTCACATTAAACTGTCTTTATCTTGACCCAAAAGTTTGAGTCTCCCAGTTTTCTCTCCTGCCCTCCTGGAGAGGGGAGTGAGCCAGCAGCTTTGTGGGGTCTAGTTGCTGGCTGGGGTTAAACAACAGGGTTCAAAAAGCATTTTCTAGGACCCTCAAATTTACAGTTGTGGGTCTGAAGTTCCATATATCTAGAAAGAGTATGGAGAAAAAGGACATGCTCTGAAATAACTCTCTCAAATAATGTTTGTAAGTGAAGTTATGCAGCATGTTCTACTTTGAAGGTCATCTATGATACAAACTGAAGAAATCATCCCTGGGTAGGTGATGATTTCATACATGTAGGTATGTGTATGCTTTTATATGTCTATAAAAATAAATTAGCCAAAATAAAGGAACAATCTGATCTAACATCAAAGTTATCCTTGCTATGAGAAGGGGATTGGACTAAATAATTTACTGAGGTCCCTTCCAACCTGAATTATTCAGTAATTCTAACTTGCTTTTCTACTGTTATGTTATTTAGCTGAGCTGCTATAGCAAATACTACTGCTTTCACTTAACACCTTGTCTGCTAAGGTATTTTTTCAATTTATTTTTTATGAAATAAAATGGCATTTATGCCATGCTCTGCCTTCCAAAAAGCTTTGTGTTCCACTGAAAAACTGCTGATTCCAGCACTGAAATGTAGTTCAGATTTTTGATGCCCAGCAAAATTTTCACTTTTCTTTTTGATCCAATCAGAATAATTAATGAAGTCCCAGCAGGTGCTAAGTGAAGCTGTTTATTAACATTACTGGCTTGACTCTTGCATGGCATGTGGGTGGAGAGGGTTTTGACATAATGTGCAGGGGTTGGTTATGGAGAATGAGATGCTGTTTACTTATGGGAGATTATATTTGTCATTACTTGTGCACAGGATCTTGCAAAAAGGAGAAGCATCTATGTAAGCATCTCTCTGAAAACTGCTGGGGTGAAGAACCCCTCCTGTAGGGCAGCTGCTCGGGGCTGTGCTTTTAGACAGTGCCACGAATGTCTGACAAGAGACCCCTCGTTAACATATGTTTAAATAAGAAGAGGAAAATAACCACTAGATTGAAGTTTTTAGATTTTAGACGCATGCTTGAAATTATTTCGTGCGAAATCACAGAATCAATTAGGTTGGAAAACACCTCTGAAATGGAGTCCAACCTATGACCCAGCAGCACCCTGTGACCAGACCGCGGCACCGAGCGCCACGTCCAGGCTTTCCTTAAAGCACCTCCAGGGACGGTGACCCCCCCACCTCCCTGGGCCGCCCGTTCCCGTGTCTGATCATCCTTTCTGTGAAGAAACTCTTCCTAATGTCACCCTAAATGTCCCGTGCCGCAGAGTGCACTAATACCACAGCGTCATCCCACATCCAGCCGCTGGCAGCTTTCAGCACCGTCAGTGGATCGCGGGCGTTCGGCGGCGCGGGTGGGAACGCGGGCAGCAGCACGAGGGCGAGATGAGTCCCGCATCACCTGCCGGTCCCGGTGGCTGCCGCGACGGCCCGTTCGGCAGCGCAGCGACCTCGGGGACCNTCCAGGCTTTCCTTAAAGCACCTCCAGGGACGGTGACTCCCCCACCTCCCTGATCATCCTTTCTGTGAAGAAACTCTTCCTAATGTCACCCTAAATGTCCCGTGCCGCAGAGTGCACTAATACCACAGCGTCATCCCACATCCAGCCGCTGGCAGCTTTCAGCACCGTCAGTGGATCGCGGGCTTTCGGCGGCGCGGGTGGGAACGCGGGCAGCAGCACGACG
>WEIU01022690.1:610597-674122 GCA_013389925.1 Aegithalos caudatus | reverse complement strand
CCGCGGGCGAGGCGCAGGAGGAGGGAGCGGGTGACGGCCGGGCCGGGGCTGAGCTCCTGCCATGGCAGCACCTTCCCGGTCAGGACCTCCCGGCGGTAGCGCTGCCTCCCGTGCTGGCTCGCAGTCTCTTTGTTTCTCTACAGCTTGCTTCTCCGCGGTGTTAAATTCGGCTGCGCCGTTTCATTGGCTGCGCGTTCATTTTGCTGTATAGGTAAATAATTGGATAGCGAAGCCCAGCAGCTGTTAGGGAGGTTATTTTCTTAGAGCCGGCTGCGGTGTTGTGGTGGGGTACGTGTCCTTGTTTTTGCAGGTAGTATTTGTAAAAGCTGCTTGCCCTTCTAGGTTTGAAAGAAGGACTTCAGCAAAATGATTGTGATGTAGGCTTGCAGATTTTGGCTCTTGTCCCGGGAAATAGTCTGCACAGGTGAGTCTGATACATGTGTACTTCCAGCCAGACTCTGCAGACCAAAAGAGGATTTCTTAGGGAATTGAAATCTCTGTAAGATGAGAAGTACTGCATTCTGGCTTTAGTGCTGGTTTGCTTTATCTTCTTGTGGAACTGCTTTTCAGAAGTTAAAATGTTGCAAGCAGAATACACTAAAAATCCGGGTATGGCCACTGTCCCAATATGTTTTGCTGTATAAGGAAATTGTTGAAACTCTGAGCCTGAGCTGTGTTTCTCTGTGAGCAAGGAAATGTAATCAGTGGCTGCTATGAATGTTTGCTTATATTGCCCTTGACTGTAGGGAGGAGATGGTTAAGCTCTGGAGACAGGAGAAACTGAAAGCATGAAGATGTTTAAGGAGGCTGTTAGATTACATTGGAAATGTCATTCATATTAAAAATCATAAAAAACCCTAGTTCTCTATTGCCTTTGAGCTCTTCTTTTTCTGAAAATCTTAAATTACCTGTTCTTGCTTGGTTTTAAAACAGTGTTTTTCTAGCATTTTATCAGACTGGATTTGGAGCTGTTGACAGATGTTTGTTTGCATTGTGAGGTTCACTGTTTCAAACTGTTGAGAAAAGGACTGAAGAACCAAATACAGAGAATGGTTAATTTGGTCCTAATTAGCAGCTCTGTTGCTTAATGCCATGTGAAGCTAATACTGAATTTCCTGAAGCTGGCTTTTTAAAAAGCTATGAAAAATAGAAAGGCAGCTTTTCTGGATTTAATAGTGTCACTAGGCATGTTAAATTAGTAGATGGAAGCAATATCCTGTATGCAGTTCTGGGCTGAACTTGTTCTGATTTTCCACTTGCCAAAGATGATATTGGATAGTCTCATGGATAAAATACCTTCAAGTCATAGTCCAAGACCCTGCTACCTCAAATCAAGGGTGAAAAAAAAGTCAGCATAAATCAGTGTTAGAATAGAGGGGAAAATCATGATTTCAAGAAGTACCTGGAATACTGATACTATAATAACATTGTCTATAATGCTGCCTCTTAGTTAAAATAACAGAAGTCAGTCTTCTGTAGAGATCACACCTGACTTTTTCACATCCTTAAAGGATTGAAGTGTTTTCTTATTTGTTTTCAGGGATACTGGAAAAACTCTAGGAAAGTCATGTTTGGAAAGAGTAGAACTCTACTATCCCCCCAAATGGTGTTTTTCAGTATGTAGTGACCATACAGACAGTAATTTCATGGCTGGAATTTTACAGCCTTTTGCATGTTCTGGAAGCATTTGAAAAGAGCTTTATTTTTAGTATTTTTGTAATGTAAAATTGTTACCAAGAGTTCTAATGCAATGACAGATTGGCAGTGACTTGGAAAAGCATTTTAGTTTGCTTAAGTTACGATTATTGTGTAATAAAGATGTGAAAAGTTCTCAAAAGCAAAGATGCTGCAATCCAAGATCCATTTCTTACCAATGCCATCACACTACAGGTTTGTAAGGTCTGCCAGAGTAGTGTGAACAAGAGTTATGGTCTGTTACAGGTGTAGAAGACCTGTCACAGAATGTGTGCTTTGCCCAGGTTGTGTGCTCAGTCATAAATGTGATTTCTTCCCCTCCCTTAAGACATTCTTCTTTACACAGGTGATGTTATCAGTGTCAGAAGGTGAATGCACACAGGGTTCTAGTAAGGACAGGGTTGCTCCTGGCCTTGTTGTAAGCAGAGGAAAGGCAGGGTGCTAAAACCTGAAAGGTGACAGTGGTGCTCTTGCTGGCATTGCATTCAGTGGTTGCTGAAGTAGAGACTCAGAGTTGTTCTGTTCTGAAGACACAGAAGATTGCAAGTCTGTGTGTAAACCCTGAGCAATCCAAGCCTCATGTGATGTTCACAGAGAAAGGATGCTGTTGCTGATGTTTTGGTTTCCCCTAATACATGAGCTTCCAGTGTTGGGGCTCCTGTGACAAAAAATACCAATCAAGGTGTACTCCATGACTTGTGTTATGATGGGAGCAAATCACTCCTCACTTGTTAAACCTTAACTGATGAACTTTATTTTGGAGTTGTGCTGTTGGCTCCAGACATGGAGTTAATATGACCATAATATTAACCATGGGCACGAGTTTGATAGAACACCTGGTGCTGCCTTGAAGGAATTGTATATTTCTGTTCAACTCTCTAACTTGTGATACAAGCAAAGGAAAGCAAATACAAAGTTAGATTAAACCTTGTCTTCTGAAGTACTTGTCTCATGTTCAAAGAATTGATAGAAATGCTGAGCTCTGCACCTTGGCACTGCCCTTGCTGTTTAATGAAGTCACATTAAGAACCTGAGAAGAATAACTGAGTTGAAGTGTTAAAGTGCTTAAAGCAAGGAAATCCTGCCAGTACCCAGTGTGTACAGTCAGTGTCACCTCCTTCCCTTCCAGCAGGTCCATCAGAGCAGGTCTGGTGTGAGCTCAGTCAGGGGCTGTGTCAAGTCCTGCCTGGGCTGGAGGACTGCATGTCCCAGTGTACTGCCAGCTTTTCCACTTGGATTTGATCTTAGGCAAAAGTGAGTTAATACTGGGACACGTAGTGTGGCTGGAACTCCTGTGTGTTCCTTTTGCTTCCTGTTTGTGCTGTGTGTGACACAGGATGGCTGGGAGTGTGTGACACCTCATGGCCACCCTCTCTTTGTATGGAGTACAAGCAGTGGTGGTCAACACCATCTCTTCTTCTTAAGCTTAAGAATTCTGTCTTTTTTCTTAGGCAGTGTGATGCTTTCCAGTCCAGTTCATCTCCTTTTAGTGTGTTTCATAACTTGGGTGACTTGCTGCTCTGATTAATGTTGGATGTGGAATTGTAAGCAGATAAATAAACCTGAAGCCAGAAGGACTTTGAAATTCATCTCACATCAGATTATGTAAAATACCTGGTTTTTTTGGACCTTTTTATCCCAGTCCCTTTCAATGCAGTTCAAACCTTTGATTTGTCTCTCTACACAGCTGCTATACAGTAGAGCTGCATTTTGTATCTTATGTAAACCAGAACTTCTTTAGCAGAATCCTTTTTTTTTAAAAAACAAATTTCAGTTGAAAACAGGGTTGTGCTAGTACTTGAGCTTCCCAGTTTTGCAGTGTTACCTGGTGATGTAATGCTTAATGAGGAAGTTATTTGTGACAGAGTTCTTGTGAAAGATACCATACAAAACACAGGTGAGCTGGGTATTAACTGGAAACAATAGGAAAGTGTGTTTTGCTGATCACTGTGTTGACTGGTAGACAGTAGCTATGGAAAAAGTAGCCTTAGGAAAAAGAAACCAAAAACTTCACCCAAGAAGTGAAGGTGAAAGGTGTGGTCAGTCTGTCCAGATAGTTTAGGTAAAAGTATTGTTAGGATTACAGTGAGCTAAAACAAATGATGAAATTTCTCTTCAATTTATTTTTAGAATTTTTGTAATGTAAAATTGTTACCAAGAGTTCTAATGCAATGACAGATTGGCAGTGACTTGGAAAAGCATTTTAGTTTGCTTAAGTTACGATTATTGTGTAATAAAGATGTGAAAAGTTCTCAAAGAAAGGCATTTTGGGTCTTGCAATGAGCAACACAGCTGTAAGAATCTAGAAATGTTTTCATACCCCAAAATCATTCTTTAGCAGTCTTGTTGGGTTGTCATGTGTAGCACATAAACTGTCTAACAGGTTCATCTCTCACCTGAGTGTGATAGGTTGGAAATTGAATTAAAATGGCAATGATTCTGACAGTTGTCTGGCTGTTAATGGTTACTTTAATGTCTCTGACTTAGGATAATGTCTTTAAAGATAATAGAAAGTACTTTATTTTTCTGTTGTGATTCATCTAAGATTGTGTTTTTTAATGGAATATTTTATAGCATGATAGCTAAAGGAGGTGTACAGACCTTTGTGGAACAAACTGTTCAGGCAAGTTTTGTTCTTTCTAATAAATTCTGGGGCATTTGTGAAGCTTTTTTACATTGGGTTGCTGGTTGCTTCATATGTATGTGATTTGTCAAGAAAACTCTACAAATCATTATTATTCTCTTCAATATTCTTCAGCCAGTACAGTCTAATTAAGTCTTTGAAATACAAAGTCCATCTCCAGTGTTACACTGGATTATACTGCATCTCACATTAACTCTTGAATTTGCATCTGAACTGGCTAAAGCACTTGAACTCCCCCTTTTTGTTCCCCAGGAACCCGTGAGAGGGAAATGGAGCTGTGACTGAACTGTTCAAATGGTGCTCATGTGCAGCTTTTACTTTAGTGGGGTCTTCTGATGAGCATCAGAGCTTTATCATGCAAGTCTTTGTTGACATTTCAGTCATATGTCACTTCACAGATGCATGAGTGGAAATGTAAGGCAGTAAAAAATCTCTTTAGCAGAGCCTTTAGTGTATACTGCAGTGATTGGGAAAAGAACCAACCTATTATTGCACTAGAAATGATAAATGTGCTTTTGGTAGAGTTATGTATTTATTTTTGCTTCATGAGCTTCAGTGGCTGCTTATTTGAAGAGAGGTACTTCCAGGATGGCATGCTGCTTGAGTGTAATGAACCATGTATAAAAATCAATCTGTGGATTGGAATTTAGTATTATATATTCTTTAATGTGGATGAATAGAAGGCAGAGTAGTTTAAATGGTGGAGTAAATATTGATTCTGAGTTGGCATATACACTAGCCTCCTTTTTAAAACCATAATTATTGTTGAGTAACAACTTCCAAGGGTTAAATGTAAAACTGCTGTCTCAGCACAGATTTAGGGCATTGCTGATCTTCATGAGAATTTTTGAAAATCATGTCAGAAAAAAGGTACATTTTGAAACACTGCTCAGTATTACTGAGTAAAAGACAGTCCTTGCCTGGATGTGAATTAAATGCTAGATTCCATTCCAGCAGAAAGAGCTGAAGTCTCAGCTCACCTCCAGGTTGTTGCTAAAGTGGGGAACTGCTTGTGCTCAGTGCTTTTCCAGGTCAAGACACAGCACAGTGTAAAACATAGTGGACATTTGACCTGGAGCTGAGTCCAGTCCACAGGTGTGTGAGCAGGGGCTGAGAGCTTTAACTGGGACTGGAGGGCTGGAGTAATGGGAAAGTCATTCACAGTGGGACTGGAGGTGTAAGTGGGAATCTTCAAAAGAGCTGGAAAATGCAGGTGACCTCCTCTTGCTGATCCACGTGCCTGCATTTTAATTTGCTATTGGGTGATACAGGAAAAGTAGTCAATCTTTTCTTTGCTGTTAAAATATTATGAGGAAAATGCTTTTAATTGCAAAAAAAAAATGTCTTCCAGGCCTCTCAGTTCTGGATTTAGCTGGTAGTTTGGAGTTTTTTAGTAGCCTTTTGGAGTGTGTATCTTGGCTTTTTAACCTTTAATATTTTATTATGGGATAATCTTTGAAAGATTGTGCAGCTAAATTAAAAGTTGTGTTTTTTTCAGATATAACATGCACCAATGAACAGGCCTCATGAATGGGGAGGGTTGTTAGAAAGCCAGAGTAATAAAAGTGAGCAGTTCCTGGTGTCTCTTTAGAGCAGCTACAGTTTCAGGTGCTTCAGTGCTCGGCTTTGGTTTCTGAAGTATTGCAGGTGAACAAACAGGGCAGTCATTGTGAAAGCATTACATTTCTACCTGGTTTAGCTGGGGTGTAGAATTTTCTGTTCAGGCAGTACTGGGCTATGCAGAGAGAAACCCCACAGCTTTCTGTTATGTATGTCTGCTTTCCTAAATTCAGTTTTGCCCAACTGGAGTGATTAATCTATGTCTGCATTCAGCACCTTCAGTATTAAAGTTGGGTTATTTTTAACCTTCTTGCTCCCACAACACTGGGATCAGCTAGCAAGCAAAAATCTCTGTAAACCCATAAACAGGCACTTTTGGTTGAATTGGAGAGAAGGATGCAGAAGAGCAGAGATGTTTGTAAAATCAGCTGGAGTGTGTTACAGAGAGCAGTAACAGTGCCTGGGACTGACAGCTGGCTTTTTGAGCTATGTGGTGCTGCCCAGTCTCCTGGTGTGCTGCTAGGGAAAAGAAGTCATTATTTGCTCTCACTGGGGAGTCTGAGGATGTTAAGAATAAACCTTTTCTAGCTGTCTCTGTAAGAAACTCTCTAAAGGACAAGCATCCCCTCTCCTGATTGCTGACACTGGACACTAAAGCTGAACTGCAGAGTTCAGAAACCAGAACCAGTGTGGAAGGATAGTGAGTGTTACAGAGCATTTGAACTGCTTAAGGATGTTGGCATGGATTTTTATGATGAATTTCCAGCAGAACTTATCTTCAGAATGTGCCATATTGGAAAAGAAAATAAAGACTAACAGCAGCAATTTTGTGAGTTCTCATGCAGTTCTTGACAAAGAACCAGGAAGCACGGGTCACAGATTACAACATTAAGAGGATTGCTCTGAAGCAATTTCAAGGGCGTTATTTTCTAGATAAGTTTTTCCTGTAAATAGGTGGACTTTGTTTAGAGGTGTGCAATCATTCCTTAGCAAGCTTACAGCACACACTGCCGTGACAAAGCCACTCTTGAGTCCTGAGGTGACATCAGCACGAGGGCAGTAGGGACCTGAGGGACCCTGGGCTCTTTGTGTCGGTGTCTCCGGGTTTTTCTGTCGCTGAGCTCCTTGGCAGGCCATGTCTTGGTACCCAGGACACTGCTGAGTGTTGGAGTCACCTGCCTGTGGCTGATGGAGCACTGCATCACTCCTTTCCTGGTCCCCCACCTGCTCTCTGAAATGCACCACAGCTCTGGGGCAGCTTTGAGTAGTTTAGAGACTTCAGTTTGTGACTAAAGGAAATTTGAGTACTCTGCTATGACCGATTCAAAATTGACAGAGGAAAGCCATCTTATACTTCTGTTTAAAAATGAGCTTGTTTCATAGCCTGTAAAACCTGTCTGGATGCTTTTTACATGTCCAGAGGTAAGGAGCATAAATGGTCTGAGCTGATGTGAGAGCTGCATTTTCAGGATTTTGTGCACATATATATTTTATGTAGAGCAGATTCCCTGTTCATCAGTCACTGTGCTACAAGGGCTCTCCTAGCAGCACAGCCAGGAGTGGAAAACATCTGCCCAAAGATGCTGCAAAACCCTTTCTTGTTGAAAGGAGCTAAAATAATTGACTGCTACTGGCCATTATATTATGTAATGTGTAGTTGAATGTGTGTGGTGTCCAGTAAACTGCATTTGCTGTATTAAGTTCTTATTGCTCTGCTTTCAGAAGGTTTTGTGCCTCAGAGTCACTTCTCTCAATGCTCTTCACTTCCATTTCAAGCCTGGGTTGCACAGGGTTTTCTGTATGCACATACCCATGAAGCATTATTCCTTCCTGCCCATTTTTTGCCCCTCTGCAGTGTTTTTAGGCATTGAGATGTAAATATATATATATATTTTTTTTTTCTCTCAAAGCAGTGATTTTTGTTTCTCAGGACCTTGACCTTAAGTTTGCTTACAGAACCACCCCAGGCACACACTTCTGTCATTCTTTAATCTGTTTGTTGTAAAGAGCCCCATTGTGATAGTTACTAGGTGACAAGGCACACTTCATTTTTTTCCCTTGTTGTTAGTAAAGTCTACTAGACAGGCACACCTCAGTGAAAGTTTCCTATAGTTATCAATAGATGTGTTTCTTTAGCTGTCATCTCACATGTATTTTGAAATCGGCTGAAATAAAGTAATTTCCTCCTTCTCGAATATTTACAACATAAGTATTCAGAGTTTGGATCAAATTCTGTTCATTTAATGAAATTAAATACCAGCATTAGTAGTTCATCTACTTAGGAAAGGCCTTTGTAGTCAGGGATTTAAAAGAATGACATTTGCATTCAATAGGAAGGTTGAAAATAGAGGCAGTTAGAAATGCCATAATATTGAATTAAAACATGCCAGAGCCTTGGCACGTGCCTGTACTCACTGGGTAGCAGGCTGGAGCTGGGAAAGGTGGTGTTCCTCCTTAGAATTAGCAGTTCTGCCATGGTGCAAGGGTTTTCCACCACTACACTGGATGAACAGCCAAGGGATGAGGGTGCCAACAGCTTTCTTAAAAAGTTAGGAGTGTTTGTACTTCCAGCAGTGGAGAGAGGAGGACTGAGTGTTACAGAGGCTGCTTTTCTCTGTGCCAGTGGAGGGACTGAAGTGAGAATTGGCTGTTACAGCATAAGCTTCTCTATACTGCTGCTGAAGGGAACTGCAGGAAATCTTTTTTTTTTTCTTCCTTTTGTTGGCATGTTACAGGAGTGTATATTGAGATTTTTATTGATATATATAGATACTCAATACTTTGTCAGATACTTCCTTGAAGAGCTTGAATGACTCATTGTCATATTTATTCTTATTTTTATCATTTGGTTAGCAGGTAATAAAGATGTTTCTGGTGTGTAAGAGAAAGTTAATTTAAAAATTGCTATTTCCTGAGTCTTTGCATTCCCTGACATACCTGGGAGACATTTGTATTAAAAGCTGGCAGGCTGTCTGCTCCCTGCCTCTGATTCCAGTCAGTTGTGCTATCAGCAGTTTAGCAGAGGCACATCTTAGTTAAGTGGTGTGATAAATGTTTGCAACCCTTGCCAGTACCAGCCTTCAGTGTTGTCTGTCCCGTGCCAGCTATTTAACTACTTACTCTTTTTAGATGTTACATTGGAACTTGGAGATGATATGTGCTGATGCAGATTCAAACTTAGTTTTGTGAATAATGATGAAAAGTATGTATGATCTTTGCATCTTTGAAGAACAGATCTGTGATGAGAAAAACCAGGGCCTGTTAAAAACAAAAAAGGCAGTTTTGGTTTTGAAGGGTACAACTTGCCTGTATTCTGATGTACAAAGAGATGTTTTGCATCCCTGGCTGAGCTGTGCTCCTGTTCCTCATTCCTGCTGCTCTCATCAGCAGGATCTGAATTGATGTGTTTTTACATTTCCACTTGCATGCCTTCGTGTCTCTGCACTGGGGTAAAGCACAGCCAGCAGCTGCCTCCTCTGCTGTGGAACAGGAGCGTGGGGAAGGTGTGTTGGAGTGTCACACTAATTCTGAGCTGTGAAACAGAGCAGGACAACTGGTCAGACCAGTTACATGAGCCCAGTCATGGCCAGCAGTCCTGTCCCAGGTGCAGAAAGTGTCACAAGGCAGTGACAGCTCTTCCCTTGCTGCCCCAGAGTCACTGGTGGCATGTGGCAGGGCAGGCTTGGGCTGGGCTGGGCTGCTCTCACAGGGCTGCTTGGAGAAATTCCTGTGGCACAGGAGCACAAGGGGCTTGCACTGCAGGCTGAGACAAACATCACACTTCTGCCCTACTGTCAGGATGATTGTCAGGCCTAGGGAAGGAGCAGAGCAGCTGGTTGGAGGTAGAAGCTTTGCAAAACAGTGCAGGAGCCCAGCCCTCTGCTGTAACTCAGCACACTGTGCTTGTTTGGTGTCTGAGCATATCATTACATAAGCCACTTCACATGCTTCACTCAGGATTTGCCTCCTTTGATTGTTTTTGATGCCTTCTGAGGGCATCATAAGATGGACTAAACTATTTTGTTTCCTTAATGGAGTATACATAACCTTAGTACATCCCTGATTTTCAAAAAGTAATTTGTAAGGATGACTAGGGTAATACAAGATGGATATTAAACCTGGAAAGGCGTGGAGCTCCTGCCAGGTGGTGTCCAAATATTACCTGGAGCTTATGGATTTGTATGTTTGGTGTGAAATAGTCAAATGTTGGCAGGTTTCATCTCAGCTGGCTACTGCTACAGTGTCAGCGTTGATTCTTTTATCACATCAAATGTTTTGCTTACAAACCATGAGCCTTTTCTTTAGTGACATCACTGCACTTTCCTGTCTCTGGCATTATATAGGAAGTGTCTGTTCTATTCAGTTTCCTAAGGTGGGCAGAACAAACTTTGAATATTCAAGAGACATTTGAATACCAGTATGAATTTGCATTGACAGCTGCTCCACGTGAGTTCTTTGTTTGCACATTTCAGGTGTGAAAATAAACTGTGATCCTGTGATCAATTACTTAATTTGTTTAAGAGTTAGTAATTAGAACATAAAAGCTAATATTATTCAGTGACAGTAGGGGGAAAAAATCTGTGCTGTGAACAGGTGCAGATAGATTTTGGCAGATATGGCTAAATCCAGTGTATTGGAATCATAAAGACTGTAAACTTAATGTAGTAAATTATATTCTAGGTACCACTGAAAATTAAAGTATGGCTACAGGGAACACTGAATCATCATAATCTACTTTTCATGCTTTAACTGATTTGTATAATCATTATTCAAATTCCTCATGTGTTTGATATAAAACCTACACTTTATGATTAATAATAACTAAGTTATTATGGATATGGAGTCAGTGGCCTTTTCTTCTCTGTGACTGAGTTGTGCAAATAATTGCATTTCTGCTTCCATGTAGATTAGTCTTTGTAATACTAATACACAGTTATTTACAGAAGGAAGTAACACAATAAAAAGAAAACTTAGTGACCTTCCTAATGTACTCTTGTAACAGGGCTGTATTTTTCACTTGTTGCTTCCATATGGAGAAAAATCCCCTCCAGTTTGCTGACTGGACTGGAAATTTTGTGTGTAACAACCAACATGGAAGTTGATGTATTTGATTTTACTGCTCCTGTTCTTGTGGTAAAGGTGAGCTGCAGCAGCTGGGCAGGCACAGGCAGGTCTGAGGCAGTAATACATCAAACAACTGCACTTTTTGAGAGGTTCTCTAACACTTCAGAAGGTACTTTAAAAAAGGCTTGAAAAAAACCCCCTCTGATTGTTCCAGAGAAAGCATCATCAAGAACTTGGACTGGAGTAAATACCAGAGAAAAAAGCAGTTCCTGAGCTTTATGCTAATACAGTATCTTTTGCAGCTGAGTGTGTGGACTATAAGCTACTTTGGACAAGAGAACAGATACTAGAAGGTGAATTTTTCTTCCATCTTAACTTCATCATTTGCAAATTATCTTACAATTATTGATTGTTTAAAGTGCACTAGTCTGAAAGCACTGGTTTTTAACAGCATTTTAATTAAGTAGGAACTAATGTGTTCTGCTTTTATCAAAATGAATACTTTTTCTTGCATGTTATATACTTTTGAATGAATGGATACTTTTTCTTGTTATGTTCACTTTCACATTGGCACTGTCAGTTGGGTTTGTTCTGTTTGATAATAACAGTAGTACATTGTGAACTTTCATTACTAGCAGAAATTATCAAAGGGTAGATGGGTTCCAAAAGAGCATTTGTTTGGACTGCACAAACCAAGTGGTGGGATTTGCTGGTTCCAGTGTTGACCTAAACATAAATCTTTTGAAGCAAAGGGTAATCAGGGATTTTACTAATACCAGAGAAGATCTGTTTGTAGAATGGGGAACCCTTGTCACATTGTGTAGACTCTCTTGTTCCCCATCTCTATACTCATTTGTACCTCTCTCTTACCACTTATGTTCTGGTTCCTGCTGATTTGTACTGGGGTAGAGGCTGTAACATTGAGGATATTTTTTTTTATTTTTAAAATCTTTTTTTGCTTGGAAACCAAAAAATTGCTCATTACTTTAAACAGTGTGATTCTCATTTGCTGCTTTGTGACTCTTGTCCAGCTGTGATATGTTGTTCCCTTCCATACTCTCAGCTGAATGCTCAGTTTTCCATGTGCTTGTTGATTTTTTATTAAATGCCAGTTGTAGCCCAGCTGTAGGTTTCAGGTACTTGTGGGAGGTGTTCTGTCAGGTGGTATTTGCTGGTAGAAAGAGCTGGGCTGGAGCTGCTTTTTGTGCCTAGCAGTGAAGGGTGACAGTGGTAGCAATTGGTGACATCCTAGTGGGACTCATAAACCCCTGAGTTTTAAGGATGTGAGCCTCAGTAGGAAGTGTTGCTTAACAAGGCAGCACAGGGGGAGTGGAGTGAAGCCAAGCAGCACAAAGGGATTTATTTCCTTTCAGGCTGAAGGCAAAGGGAGGAGCATGGAGCAAGGACCTGAGTGGCTCAGGTGCTGTGCCTGTGTAAGGGAGAGCTGAACAAGGCACAAAGCAAGGATGGAAACAAGTTTGGTGCAGCAAGTAAGCACTTCCTTTGAGATAGCTCTTGGAATAGCAGAGTTGAATTTATTAATGAAAAGTTTGCCTTGTTTATAAATAGCCTTAATTATCCACTGTAGGAGGGTAGGGTTGCATATAAAACTTAGGGCTGCTGTAATGAATTTCTCCTAATTGATATAAGGGCTTCCTGTGCTTGCTAAGTTGCCAGTTGTCTTTTCAGATACAGGACCATCTGGGCTTCCTGAAAAAGAAGATACAGTATTATACCCAGGCTTTTCCATAATTATTCTGGCTATTTGGCTCTCAATATGATCTAGTGCTTCTAGAGAGCTTCTACTGAGCTTTTCAAGTTCTTGCTCTGCAAGCTACACTTTGAGAGAGCAGATCTGCCACAGACCATCTGTGCTCTTCCACAGGGGATTTTGGTTGCTTAAAAACAGATGGGGAAAGAGGATCTCACCCTCCCCATCCTCCCCCAGGCCCTTCCCTTAGTTGCCTGGGTACAGCTCAGTGAGGACATGACAGTAAAGAAATTGGATTTTCTGGCTGGACCAGGGAGTCACCCTATGTTGTAAAAATGAGTAAGTCAAGACATTGTTGCTTTCAAATCATGTGTGGGGAAGTGAAAGCTATAAGACCTTGGGTGATTTATTTTTTTTTGGGTTATTTGTTGTCATGGAGTATTTTTTAGAAGTGATTACTTGGAATTTTTGTGGGTTTAAATGGTATAATTATTAATTCAAAGAAGTTCTGCTTTTTTATTGTCTTGGCATTTACTATCTCTCTGCCTCCTGTTTGCTAGCCCTGATTTCTCATCTTTTCTTAGAAAAACTTATATTGGGGCATTTACTTAAAACTCGGACTGAAAGATCAACAAACTCTGTATAACATATCTAAATATTTTTGCACTTTGAGTTTTACTTCCTAGTAGCCTTTATTTCCCCTATCTCAATCTCTTCTGCTATTGTATATAACATGTTGTAATACGAATTCTCCATCTAGATTTCCAAAGGAAGATTGTGAAGGAATATTTACCAGAAATGCAGAGCACACTGGAGCCAGCCATTGTGTCAGAGGATGCCTCTTTCAAGTCCCTGGATAATGAGAAGGCTGATAAAACACCTGGAATGGAGGAGTGCCCAGGCATCAGCTGCCCTGGGGGTGATGCTGGTGCCCTGGGAAGGGAATTGAGTTCTCTGCCCTCGGATCAGGATGCAGCAGCTGTTGGCAGCAGCAGCAGCGGGGCCCCAGCAGAAGGACAGCAGCAGTGTGGAGGGACAGACTCCTGTGCCAATGCCTGCTGTGAAAGAAAGGCAGAACAGCTACCTAGGGAAGAACTTGAACGACATGATCCAAAAACTAACCAGACAGAACAGTCATTAATGGAAATATTACAGGATCTAAGGGAGGAATCTGACTTTGTGAAAAAATCAAGTGATAAAATCTATTCAGAAAGCCCTTACGACACAGACTGCACAAAGAAGCTTATTTCCACAATACACCAGACTTCCTCACAGGAGGATTTGCTAAAGGAAATAGAGTCTGAACTCTTCTGCACAGATTTTTCGAAGGAACCAAAGCTCCCCAATGGTGTGCAGAAGGGTGAACGTGCCTTGGCTGTGTTTGAAAAGTGTGTCCAAGATAAATACCTGCAGCAAGAACAAACTATTACAAAGTGAGTATTTCAGTATGTGCATCACAGTTGGAGGTGTGTGCTGAATAATTTTGGCTGCATGTTGTGTGCACCTGCATACAAATTTTTGGTATGAAGCAAGTTGTCTTGAGTGGGTATGATGATGGTTAATGAACTTTTTTAAATTTTTTTTTAAGTGAGGAATCATTTTTACTTGTGGTATGTACTTGTAAATAAAAATGTGTGCTTAGATGTCTGAATTCTTGCAGGTTTTGGCAGGAACTGAATAGCCAACTGTGTCATTGAATAGCTTGCCAATGTCTAGAATTACTTAAATACTGCAGCAGTAATGGTGATTTAAAAATAGTCCAGGATTCATTCAGTCCATATGTGTCTATGGAGAAATGAGTCTTTGAAAGTACTAACTCCCACAATGGGCATTTTATTTATGTTTAAAATTGCTTGTTTTTTTCTCAAGTAGTATTCAGTCTGCTGTCATCATCCAGCAAAGCTGTTAATCAGATGAGAGTATTGTTTGAGTTGGAAGTGTCATATACAGATAAATTACTCTTTGCACATTTTATAGAAGGACTTCTGGAATGCATGCCTTCTAAGTGTTGCTATAATGAACTGGGCTCATAGTTCTACCAGGCAGTATTCAACATGATTATTTCTGTTCATCAAAAGCCAGTTCATTGCTTGATTTCATGATTCCTTACTTGGTGTTTAATACTTTGTTGCCTCTTTAGAAGTTGTTGTTTTTTTTGCTAACAAAATGTAGCCTCTAACTTAATATTTATTCCTTTTCACAGAGCTGGAAATGAGTGTCCTACTTTTCATATAAGGCTCTCCAATACCATGCTATAGGAGGACATCAAAGGAAGGGAAACCAGACAGAGGGAGAGAGCCCCAGTAGGGAAAGTAACCTCTTGCACTTCAGCAGTTCCCCTCTGACAGAAACCATCCATGTGAGGAAAGTCAGCTGGTGACAGGAAAGCTGGAGAATGCACAGTTAGACATTCAGAAGTTAGAGAGGAGGAGTGGGAATCTGAAGTGGTGGCTGTGTAGAGAGGGGTAATTCCAGGAGATCATGAGGTAAAGACTTTTACTTCTTCATGGTAAACTCAGAGGCAGGGCAGTGTTTTTAGCCATGGACCAATTACTTCCTTAGAGAAAAGTGTTTTTGTGTGTGTATATGTTACATATACATACAGAATGCTTTATGTAAAAACATATCTCTTTTTGGCCAGCTGCAAGCATTTGACACTTGGAGCCACACCTCAGGAGTGTGAAACTGCTGTGGAACATTTTGTGTTTGGTCCAAAGGGCATTCTGGGTGGTGTTTGTTTTGTCCCTTACTTTATGATCAGCACTATTTCTTGTAACATCATTCTGGAAAGAGCCCAGTTGTCTCCTGTGATCTAAATAAACCCAGCAGCTGTGGCCTGAATTAAGAATTTGTAATCCTGGAATATTCATTAATAGAATAAAAAGCAGATCACAAGTGCTAAGTTCTCTGTAACTGATGGTTTTGAATTCCTTATAATTTAGAAGACTAGTTTGTTCAGAGGTTTTTTTTTCAACAAAGGGGCAGGAATAAAGGGATATTTATACATCTTTTCAGGTAAATGCATGCCTCCCACAAATTCATGCAATTAGTGGCCTAAAATACCCACCATGAAATAGTATCTGCAAATATGTAAATACATTGAGACTGTTTATTCAGCAGTTCTGTTACTGTAACTTCTGAGTTTTATGCTAGAATGTCAAACTAGGTCTGATTGCCTTCAAACAGCTGACTTGGAACTATTGCTAAAGATTGAACTTTATAAGGAGCATGGGCATGGATACCTGTTACCTGCTTAGGGCTTAAAAAATCAGGATTCTGTTTTTACCAGCTTGTGAACTTCCATGGGTACTCTGAGAAATCCATGAAATTAATAAAATCTCTTGTGTTTTCAGACAGATGGCTGGTGAGATTATCTGACTGGAGTTGCTGTCTTAGATTACCTTAAAATGACTAACATTTACAATTTTGTAGTTTCATAGGGTTACCAAATGTCCCATGTCATTATGGACTCACAACAACCCTAAAATGTTGGAAACAAAGAGTTTCCTCACAAGGAGGTGCTGCTTGCTGGTTTGGAGTTAAGTTCCACATGCACAACATTATTGTTTTTTTTCTTGTAAGGCTTTTAAGGATTTTTTTTTAGGATTTCTGGCTTCCAATAAAACCTGCAGATTGAAGAGCAAAAGGAATGTATCTCAAGATTGAAAACAAGCAAACAAAAAAACCCAGTACTGATGTACTGATTTTTTTTTTTTTTTAATTTTTTTTTTTCTTTACAGATTGATTAAAGAAAATAAAAAGCATCAGGAACTGATTTTGGAGATTTGCTCAGAAAAGGACAACTTAAAAGATGAATTGAAAAAACGAACAGAAACAGAAAAGCAGCACCTCAGCATTATTAAACAGGTACAGATAACAAACCAGAAGTGCTGATTAGTATTGCACTTGTGTATAATTTCAGTGTTGCCACTGTTAAACAAGACATCATCCCTGGTAGCACAGAGAAGGTGGGGATGCCCATGCTTATTATCCTAAGCTTTTTAAGAGGATAAATCTGCTCTTGTATTCCAAGAAATTGTCTAACAGCCTTTGGTGAATTTGGATAAACTGATTTTCTGGATTCACATCCCTTAAGTGTTCTATATCTGGAAGTCTCTGCTGTGGTAGTAGCAGGTACTAAATACAGGCCTTTGCTCAGGAGCTTTTTAGAGGCACAGCAGGTGAAGGAGGACCGTGGTGTGGGCTGGTTTTAGTGTGGGAGGAAAAGATTTCACAGCAGGTGTCACTGCTTGTCTGTTATCAGCTCTCTGCTGATGTCCCTGCAGCTGGCTGGCCAGCTTTATAAACTGATTGCAGGTTATATCTTGGAAATCTTACAGGAGAAACATTGGAAATACTGATTTCTGTTTGTCCAAGTGCTGGTGATTATCTTGGTTGTCAGGTTTCTGTGTTGGTGTCTGCATCACGCAGAAATCTATTCACAGAGTAGGGTGTCAGGATTGAAATGTTCTAGAGGAATATATTCCTGTAATGTGTTCATATATTCATGGCTGATTTCAGAGAGTATTTGAAAATCCATGATGTGATTGAAAATTGAATTGGAAAGTGTTATTTTTAGGCTACAAATTGGAATTGCTTATGCCTGAATAAGCCAGGATGAACAGCTCCCTCATTTTTTCTTGTCTGTATTTCCATGGTAGCTCTGTCATGAGTCATGTATGATTTCATGAAGCTCTATCATGCAGCAGTTGCCTTATTCCATTCTGAAAAAAAGTATTTGTGAGGGTGTTTGTAATGCTACATGCTTGTAAGTGATTTCAGAAAATATTCTTTGGGGCTGTAATGGTTTTATATGGCTGTTGGTAGCACCTGGAGCTGTAAGAGACATTGAAGTGAAACACTTGCATTTTTTCATTTATGAATGTAGTGTTTTATTGTCAGAATTTCTGTATAAGTGCTTTATGGTAACTTTTATGTAAATGAAAGCTTGGCTGTACTTACAGCTCTAAACAAACTGTACCTGCCTACTTGTACATGTGGAGCTTTTTCTCTGGCAAACGATGTATTTGCAGAGCTGAACAGAGTATGTCAAATCATGGTGTGGTAACAGAAGCAAATTAGGTGGTTCTTGCCTCTTACCCAGCAGCTCAGGATTGCACAGAATTTACAGTACAATCCTGAGATCCTGCCCCTTCTCCCCCAAAGCAAACAAGCCCCCTACCCTGGGTGAGGTGGCTTTTCCCTGGGACAAGAGGAGAGGCACAGTTTGAACAAGGCTGGGGCAGTGTCACAGCCTTTGCAGCCACCACGCTGCTCCTGCTGGCCTTGCATGGCTTGGCAGGGAGCACACTCTGGGAAATGTTCCAGTTAACACTGGGGATTATTCTTCAGCTGGATCAGGTCTCAGACTTGGTTCACTAGGTGCCTAAAAAAAGTGCCAGCACGATGACTAAGCTCATCTTTATTTGCTGAGTGATTTTTTTTCAATGAATTAATTCCCAGTCCAATTCAGTATGGATTCATGGCTGCTTGGTGAAGGATATGGCACAAGGGTAGGAACAAAAGGGTGGAAGGTGAAGCAGCCTCAGGTAGCAGCCAGCTCTGCTCTGGCAGCTCAGCACTTGCTGGCAAGCTGTTTTTTTGTGTAGTGAATTACTGTGCCTTGTGTTTTACTTGGTTTGAAGCATCTTCACTCTCACTGAAGATGAGAATTGACATCTTTCATGCTTTTACTGGTCATGCAAAGCTAGATGTTGATATGGGTGGTTGCAGCTTGACAAGTGTAAAATATAGGTAAATATCTGTTGAAGCATCTAATTTTGTGTGAAATACGCCTGCCTGTGTGAAACACGATCAAAGGGTTGTTTTCCCTATAATTATATCATGGTGTTGTATTTTAGCTGGAAGCAAGAATAGAAGAGCTTAATAAAGAAGTGAAAGCTAGCAAAGACAGACTTGTAACTCAAGATGCAGCAGCCAAAAATACTATTCAGCAGTTGCATAAGGAGATGGCCTTTCGAATGGAACAGGTAAAATGGAAAAACTTGAACTGTTGAACATCTACATTATTGAACAAACTTGGTTCTTGTAGGAAAAGTATTGGATTGCTATGTAAGACAAAATTTTCCAGAATTGGAACTCCTAGTGTGCAGTTATATAGGCGTTTTTGATAACTGTCAGCAGTGAATTTCCAAGTAGCTGTTAAGACTTCAGAGTGCCTGATAACTCTTTTAAAAAATACCTATTTTTATATGTACTGAATTCAGCCCTCAAGGAAATCTCATTTGCTTTACCTGTGAGCTGAACTTGATTCAAAAGGAGCTAAAAGCTGGCAATAGCTTTTTTTCAGACAGGCTGTCAGAAAAATAATATTTTTTCTCAATTCCAGCACTTATTTTGTCTTTATGTATTACTGAAATCTGGAGGGTTTTTTTTCCTTTTTAATATCAATATTAAGCCAAGTATTTTCTCTGTTGCATGTATTCTAAAGCTCAGTGTCTGATATTACTTTTTTTTCTAATTAGAAGCAGAACTTGTTAGTGCTGGGGTGAGGGGAATCTGTAAAAGTAAGCCACTGAAAGGGAGCCAGCTGAAAAATAAGCCACTGGATAATGATTGTGCAGTTGGCACGTGGATGAAGAAAGACAGAGTATCAGTACTCAGTATTTACAAAATCATTTTATTCCTAAACTTTATACTTCTTTCATTCTAAACAATAAATTACTAATGTATTGATAACTCATTTAAGATGTTAGATGCAGCTGTTTAGGTACATATTTACTGTTAGAAGTAGGAGTAATTTCAGTGCTTAAGAGGGATCAAATGTTAGTCTTTGTCAAATTGGACCTTTTGAGTCCTGCCTTGTCATGCTATTCTACTGCAATAATAAAAATATCCAGTTAATTATGAAATACAAGGTTGGATTCATTGTGTTTCGATGCTTTCCAAGGCAAACAAGAAATGTGAGGAAGCTCGGCACGAGAAGGAGACGATGGTGATGAAATACGTGCGGGGGGAGAAGGAGTCGCTTGACCTCCGAAAGGAAAAGGAGGTCCTGGAGAGGAAACTCAGAGATGCAAACAAAGAACTAGAAAAGCTCACAAATAAAATCAAACAGCTTTCTCAGGAAAAAGGAAGATTGCACCAGCTCTATGAAACGAAGGTACTCCAAGTACTGCAGTGTGACTTGATTAAAAGGGCTGTCAGAACAACCTTAGCACTTGTGTGCTGTTGTACTTGGGAAAAGAAACCTCTTCTCATTTAGTTTTTGCTGCACAGCTGTGAAAGTGCCTTTCTTCCAGGGGAAGGGGAAAAACTTACTCAGTTCTCATTACAATCTTCTTCAAGTTCTTTTGAATGTTTCCATGAATATTAGTTTGTGAAACATTAGGGATTTCTTTTTGACAAAAATGAGAAGACAGCTTGTTGCAGATGTCTAGATTTTGAAGTAATTTCTAGCTTCAGATTTTTTTTAAAGGCTGCAATAACATTAAATGAATGCAGTCTTCTTCTGTTGTTTCTGTTTTCACTCTGTATTTCCTCTTCTGTACTACTAAAAATTGATAATAATGCAGTAGAATTTTTCATCCAAAATTTTGCCACTCGTTTTTAGAAAGCAGTAAAAGATTATTATTAAACAATCCATGTCTTTTTGTATTGTTCTTCACAGCTGTGCTTTAAAATTCTGTTTCATGTTTAAGATTCAAAATTAATAAATGAATAGAAACTACACTTGTGAAACAAAAATCACCTCTGTGGTGCTTTGTCTTTTCACAGATATGTAAAATTACCATATACTAACACTAATGTAACCTTACCTTGCTGTTCAAACCACAACACTAATGGGTGTTATTTTCCACTGGATCAAAGCATTATTGGGAATTCTGGAATGTGTGCATGATTTTGCATAATTTTTAAGGAAAAAGTAATTTGATAACTGGACAGAAGTTTTCTTGTAGAAACACTGGATCATTCTATAAAAACCTATGAATTTTTTTCAGGATGGTGAAGCCACTCGACTCAACAAAGAAATAGAAAAATTGAAAGAAGAAATCAATTCTCACGTTATCAAAGTAAAATGGGCTCAGAACAAATTGAAAACAGAAATGGATTCACACAAGGTGGGTGAAGTGCTGATATCATTAAATGAAAATATAGCTAGTGTGATGTAGTTATTACAGTATTTACTTTTTATGTACTGTTTCTAATGTGTTTCTGTTTAATTTGAATACTTGCAGCAGAAGTCACAGTAGTGCTCTCAAATAGTGATACTGCAGTGGAAAGGTTGAAAGGATGTGAAAGGAGGATGGTACTGGGGGATTCTCTTTAATTTGGTCATCAAATTTTAATTTGTTTTTAAGTTTGTTTTTGGGGGGGTTATTTGAAATAACTCAGTTTTTAAGTGGTAGAGTTAAATCTGCTATCTGAAAATGTGCATGGCACATAAAGAAGAGATCCTTTTGTTGTGCCTTCAGTGTTGGGTCAAATGGAATTACATAAATGAACAGCTGAAGGAAAGCAAGGGGAAAAATAATGGTGGACATTTTATTTTGTTAATTCTTTTCAGACTGAAAAGGAAGTTTTAGTATGAGAAATGTGCTTTGCAGATGAAGTTAAGTTTAACCCATTCTTTTAATTACTGTTTTTGTAGGAAACCAAAGATCGCCTCAAAGATGCAATGACAAAATTAAGTGAAGCAAAAGAAGAAGGAGATCAGATAAGGAAAAACTGTCAAGAAATGATAAAATCCTATCAAGTAAGCACATTTTCCCAAGAGGTCAAATTATTGTTTAGTGCCTGTGTCTTCTTTTTCATTTCCTTCTAGCTTAAGCTGTAGCAGGGAAGAATTATCCTATGCAAGCTCCAAAGCTGAGATGAATGGTGACTGGTTTTTACTGGAAAGGTGTTAAATAAAAGGGAAAATGTTTATCTTGATTGGCATGCAGCATGGTCTGGGCATGGTCTGGATTATCAGAGAGGTACTTACAGGAAAGACTCAGTGATGGGAAAAGCTGTCTGTACACTCACAGAATAGAAAGGGAAACAAACTCTAAAACTCAATTTACATTTCTTCAATCCCTTTAGGAGTCAGAAGAAATCAAATCAAATGAATTGGATGCAAAATTCCGAGTAACTAAAGGAGAACTAGAGAAACAAATTCAGGAGAAGTCTGATCACCTGGAGGTAAATATGTGGTGTGTGGATTCCACTTTGTGGTTAAGAATTCCATGAGATTATAATTTTGAGAACCTTATTTTGAGATGGTTATAGTTATGCCAGATTCTTTGGGCTTTGTCTTTTTTTGTGGTCTAATACTAAATCCCAGGTCTGCCCTCCAGCATTGCTTTTTTGGAGGATGTCTTCAGGTATTACCTTGGATTCACTTTTAAAAAAACAAAGTTGGGGGAAAATATGATACAGTGAAGGTGAAGGTCTTGCTTTTCTTCTCAGTTCTCCTGAGAATAAAGAAGCTTTGAGGTTCTGCTTTCCTTTTTGAAGAAGTAAACCAAGCCCTTGGGGTACCTGTTCTGCCTGAAGCCCTCTCAGCTGTTGTGGTGGCCTATATTGGCCTAGATTTATTTTTTTTTTTCTTTCTTGAGGTGCCACTGTACATTTAGGTTTCTCAATGAGCTTTTTACCCTCTAAAAAGGTGCATCATGCAAAAATAAAAGAACTGGAAGACTTGAAGAGAACATTTAAGGAAAGCATGGATGAGCTTCGAACCCTGAGAACAAAGGTAAAGTGTGCTGATTGGAGTGGGGCTGAAAGCACAGTGCTGGGTTCTTGGAACAAGGATACATTCCATTCCTAACTGTACTCTTTTTTACTTCTTTGGGAATGAACAGTGTGATTGGAGGTTGGCTGGCATGAGACTGGAAAGGATACCCAATTATTGACTCTGGATAGCCTTTGGTAGGGAGTATAAGCTCATCTGTAACACAACAGTGTTTTACTTCATGGTGTGTGCCTCATTTGACTGAAAAGTTGAGAAACATTTTAAGTTTGTAATCCTGCAAATATTTTCAGTTTTCTAAATTTAGTATAAATAAAATACTTCTATGCTTCTCCTACCTGTGAAATGAGTTTTGAGCTCTGGTAAGGAGGTTATGCTGTCCATAACTTGTGGACAGTTTATAGGATAGCATGCCAGTCCCTCTCTCCAGGGCAGCTCAATAGCACTGTGGAAAAAAGGGAGGAAGACACAGTAAGGGGTTGCCTTGGTAACTGGGGAAACATCCTATCTGTGGACCCTGATCCATTAGGCTGATAAATTTGAGCCTTTGAACAAAACTTTTGTTAAGCACACTTACTGAATTTCTTTGTTTGTTTTTCTGACTCTGTTTGATCTGAAATACTTTGGGATGTGGTGATTCATTTTTAACTTGTAGCCTTACCCCAAGTTATCATTCATTGGGATATTGTTCTGAGTTGCTTGGAAGCACCAAAAAATTAACACATGAGCTTTTTACAACAGTCTGGACACGTGGTCAGAATAATTTAGCTCTGAAGTTTGTGAAACTAAATAGGTTTTGGTTTTATTCTTTTTTTTCCATTCAGGTAAAATGTCTAGAGGATGAGCGCTTGAGAACTGAAGATGAGTTATCCAAGTATAAAGAAATAATAAACAGACAGAAAAGTGAAATTCAGAATTTGCTGGACAGAGTCAAAACTGTAGATCAGCTGCAGGACCAACATCAGAGGTACAGCTGTGCACTTTGAGTAATGATTTAAAAGATTATCTGAGATGTGGAAGGGTTTGTTTTATTGAAATTATTGCTGCTTTAAATCTGTTGGCATTTGAAGAATGCCTGTCCTGATTTAAATCAGGATTAATATTGAAGATAACCTTGCTGGCCTCTTGCAAAACAAGGGGATTGAGATTGATAAATCTAATTTAGTGTCTCTCATTATTAGAATAACAAGGGCCTGATTTCCAGCTTTACTCTACGGGAAATTGTCTTCTAGGTGTCTGCTCAGTGCTTGTTTTATTGAAAGATGGAGGGGAGCAATTAAACTGGAAAGATAAATTGCTTTAAAATTGTGATGGATGAGTGGAAGTACTTAATGAAAATAATTTTACTTACTTGACAGATGCTGTATTCAGACAGTGTGGGGCACTTTTCTTTCTAATGGTCTGGAATTTATCCTGCAGTGTTGAAGTTTGCTCATTTAAGAATGGGAAGGAAATAATCCCAGGGGAGGGTGAGGCTTGTGCACAGTTCAGGAGTGTCTGAGCATGGCCCTGTGTCTGTGTGGTACATAAGGACTGGGATGTACAAATGCTGGCCACTCTGCTGGTTTCAGTTACGTAAATGGAGATGGATAAATGTCAGATAGGCAGGACCACCCATGTGTCTATCCCTCTCATCCTGGTAAACAGTTCTTATTTATCATTGAAAAGTATTTCTGTAATCACAGGCCTTCTTTAGGGTTTAGCAAATCAGTCATTTTCCTTTTGCTGTGTGCTGGTCACCTGTATTATTGTGGTATCCTCAGCCTTTCCAGGGAAGCTGCTGTGTGCTAGGAACTACTGGAGCCTACACCTGCATCAGTAACAGTCATTTTTCATTTGGAATCTTGCCAAATGAATTAAAGTGACTGTGATCAAAGTGTGCAACTACAAATGTGTGTTTCCACTTAGCTTTTCCTCTCAGTAATGGAGACATGCTTAAATATGTCTCTTTCCTTTTCAGTTAGGATTTTTTTTTTCAGTATTCATCCCATACAACATTTATTATCCCTACATCTAATTTCATATTGTCTTTTATTTCAATTTCGAGGCACACATCCTGAAATGTATAAAGGTTATATTTTAAAGTGAATGTTCAGCTATCTTTGCTCACTGGAGGAATATGATTTTAGGTTGAATACTGGGATGAACTTCATGGCTGATCTGGGTATTGATCACCTCTCGTGTTCCTTGGTCTCCTTCATTTGAAAATTTTTAAGGATCAGCTAGATATCTCGTTCAGAATGGTCTAAACCTTTAATTTTGTCTGATCCAACCCTGACTGATAGAGAGGGATTTCTCCTGTAATGAAACAACATATTTGAAAATGTAAAATACAAGCATACCCTTCTGGCACAGGTTATTAAATGGGAGCTACAGGTGAGATACTTTGCAGCCCGGGTACCTGGGTCTCAGCTCTTGGAGAAACAAATCAGTACAGGACTGTTGATTTAAAGTGAATTGATCCTCCTCATAATTACCCTGTCTGTCAGGAAACGAAATGAGCTGTGTGCTCTTGCTTTGTGTAATTTTAATTTTATTTTTAAATTTGAATATACACACTCCCTGTGAGAAAGGTGAGGTTTTTTTCTGCTGATGTTAGAAAGTAAAGTTTTAGAAAAGGTGTATAAAATCCTGTGATTGAAGAATTAATTAACTAATATTGCAAGAGCAAATAAGAGAGATGTTTTTAGTCTGTAACATTTTTAACAGCTGTTAAATTTTGGAATTAATTTCAAACACTTTCTGTAGAATGTTGATGATAACTGAAGATGCAGCATTTTTCACTCAGATGGATTGGATGTGATAGATCAAAAGTCTCCTAATGGGAAGTCTTTCAGTAGAAATAAAAACTTGCTTTGTAGAGGGGAAGGACTTGTTTTTGGGGGAAGGAGTAGTGGAGTAAGACAGGCCCTTTGATTCAGAGCTGCAGGACTTGGATGAGGATGTGTCAGGAATCACTATACTGCTGTCCTAGAGAAATCCAAACTGGAGTATTTCCCTGTTTCTTAAAAATAAGGGTTTGCAAATCTTCCTCTTACCTACCTGGATTTGAGGGTTTTGTTTGTACCCTGATCTGAAGGTCATATGGAGAGATGGCTTTCCTTGAGGAGCTAATGCCTGAGTCCTGTGTGGGATGCAGAAATCTGTCCTTTCAGCACTGCAGGTCGTGAGACAAAGTGAAAACTTCCTTGACATTTAAAATGTTCCAATGACTAACAGATACCCCAGGGTCATTAATTGTTCCCCTGCCTTATTTGAACTTGACCTGAATGCTTTTATTGCAACAAAGCTTCACATCTTTAAGCTCAGGTTGTCACTAATGAGATACAATTGTTTTTACAGAGATGGACAAGAAATCAATGCTTTAAAGGAAGAAATAGATGGATTCAATTCTCTGGTTGTTGATCTTCAGAAGGACATTGAAGGTAGTCGGAAAAGAGAATCTGAGCTATTGCTATTCACTGAGAAATTAACCAGTAAGAATGCACAGCTTCAGTCTGAAAACAATTCCTTACAGAGCCAGTTGGATAAGCTTTCTTACAGTGAAAGAGAGCTGCAGAATCAGCTGGACTGTGTTCAACAGGCTAGAGATGATCTGGTGAGTACAGTGGGCAGCTTGTTTTTGCCCTAGTAAGATGTCTGATGCAGACAAAGATGTAGCACACGAATACCACCTTGTATTTTCGCTTGCCTGACTGCAATTTCTCCTTGAGTTTGCCATTAGTAGCAGTGGGCTATGAGCACCTCATATTCCCAAGCTGAAATAAATCCTGAGGCACACTGCACTGGAATGAGGAGGTGTCCCTGTGTTGCTCTTTCTGGATTTTTGAGAGCAGAAAGTTGTTCTCTGTGCAGCTGTAATTGAAGCAGACAAAAGCTCCTAAAGCTCCTAATTTGCCTGTGAAATTTATTACTGTAAACTGTTCCTCAGGTCCTGTTTGTATTATGAGATAAATGTCATTTGTAATGAACTTAGTGTGCCGTGGAAGGTAATGTGATTTTGGACTGTATCATGTAGAAGTTTTAGAGGTAATTAAGGAATCTTACTATTCATGTGAAGTGCTGGTGTTCAGCCTAAATAATAAATGCCAAGTGTGACTGATTCCCAGTGAAAAGTGCATTGAGAGGTGTTGAGCATGCACTATGGCCAGGCTAGATTTTTTTCTTGTGTATGACTGAGAACAAAATCCCAATTTCAGGCCATCAGGTTACAGAAGGAGGAGGAGCAGCGCAAGTCAGAGGTGGAGAGCCTGCAGGCCCAGCTGGCCTCAGAGCAGGAGGCAGTGGCAGCACTGAGGACCCACGTGGATGAGCTGAAGGATGACCTGGCCACCCAGAAGCGCAAGCACGCTGCAAACCTGAAAGACCTCACAAAACAACTGCAGCTAGGTGGGGATTCTTTCACTTCTGGGGCAGCCCCATCTGTGAGCCCTTCAGTGTCTGGGAGAGACTCAGGTCCTGCCTCTGAGTGCTCACTGCTTGAGTGTCACCCTGTGAGCTCTCCCTGTCCCTGAAGACAATGAGAGTGCAGTTCCCACAAAGTGTAACTTGCTCAGTTACAGGCCTTTGTGTTAATTTTCAGCCTAAAATGTAACTTTTGAAGTGGGCTTAGACATAAAGTGAAATATTTATTTCAAAAGAGCTTAGTCTTTGTTATGATGTATCTGACTACTGAAATGTCACTGTAGGTATATATGGATCCTGGTCTGTGTAGGAGTATATTCAGAAGTTGCCAGAATTTTCCTAGTTGCTGTCTGTATTAGGAATTGCTGGTGACAGTTATTTTTTTAGTACATTAAACAGAACATTTCAGTTTTTAAAGCTGGATACGGAGAGACTGATGACTAATTTTGTCTACAAATAGAAGTCATCAAATACCCAACAATGCATGCACTCTGAATGCAAATAGATTTGAAGATAATGAAATGTGTTTGAAGTGTGTTTGAAACAAGAGATCCTATTGGCACTGTGCAAGACAACTTCCACGTCCCTTTTTGTGCTCATAAGAACAGCTGTGTGCTTTCCCTCTTGATCCCCAGTGAGTGAGTGGTGCTTCTGGCACAAGTGCTGCTGTAGTGATGCAGTTACCAGATGCTGAACAGAGTTGCCAACATCAGTAGTAATTCACATGGCAGACCTAATCAAAAGTAAATTCAAAAGTCTTACTGGTCCCAATTAATCCTGTATATGACATTATCCCTTCAATTGGCAACTACAGCAGTGTGTAGGGATCATGGTGGGTGTTACATCCAGGCAGTTAGTTCATGGTTTGGGCCAGAGAGAGAGAAGAAGCTGTTTGGGTTTTATTTTTGGTTGCTACCATTGTCTTTCAGTTATCACGTTGTGTTAAATTAGCGCAGATGATTAAAGGTTCTGTATGTTGGTTAACACTGTAATTTTTAGTTCTTACTCTGCTATTGCTAATCATCATTTTGTTAATACTTCTAGCACGGAGGAAATTGGATCAGATGGAAAATGGTAATTATGACAAAGAAGTCAGCAGCATGGGGAGCCGTTCCAGTTCATCAGGTAATGGAGCACAGAGCAGGGCTGCCAAACAGCCCTTCAGTCTTAGCAAGGTTGCCACAGTGTGCTTGCTCTTTATGTGGTTTGGGCATATGCAGTGTGTGGGCAGCCTCCCATTAAAACTGACAAAATAGCCTCTAAACACCAAAATGCACTTGACTGACTGCAGTTGTAGGTGCCTATTAGGGGATTAAAGTGTAATGTTTATGTATGCTTGTTCTTTTTAAATACCTGCCTTTTTTATTTTGTTGCTTTTATGTTTGGAGGAAGCCCAAGAGGACTCCAGTTTATAGAAGACCTTTTTATATGCTGCCAGAGGCAAAATAAAAATGAGCAGTGGCTCCTAATGTTGTTTAATTGCCCTATTGACAGTTGCAAATGTGTAAATGAGAAATCAATTAGCATCGTTAGCGACATCAATGGGTTTATGTAATATTCATTAGTTTCTATCCAGTTAGAGCTAAAGGAGGGATCTTTAGCACTGAAAACAGCATGTTTCCTTCCTCAATATCTTTGGGTTAGTTCTGTCCAGGTGTCCTGTAATCTCACTGTGTGAGAGAGTCGAATGCTTACAAAGAACAGCAGAAAAATAAAGAAAATACTGCAGGCTCTAAGTGATCAGTGCTGCAGGGTGTTTATCTGTAGGGCTTTTGTGAGTCTGTACAGTTTTCATGGTATTGTAATTTTAGTTTACTCCAAAACACACAATTAAAATCAGCTCAGTCTTGTGCAAAGTAAATGAAATGAAGGTGTTTAAGTGGGAAGAAGCATTCCTGAAGGGAGCACACTTATACCAAAGGCAGGGCACCCCCAGGGGGGGACTGCTCTGCTGTCCCAGCGTGTCACATATAAACACCATAAGGATCCTTTAGAGAAATCCCCACTAACATAAAGGGAAACTGGCATCCTGGGGAAAGCATCCTCAGCTCCTGGCAGGTGCTGAGTGCATGCACTGCTCTGCTGGGGGCACTTCACCCAGTGTAAGATCTGAGGGAGTTTTTCACACGCTGATGCCTTGGCAGGGTCCCTGAACGCACGGAGCAGCAACGAGGATCGGTCTCCTGAGAACACGGGCTCGGCTGTGGCTGGGGACAGCTTCCCAGAGGTGGACAAGGCTGTCCTGGTGGAAAGAATACTAAGGCTGCAGAAGGCACATGCTCGAAAAAATGAGAAGATGGAGTTTATGGAGGATCACATTAAACAGCTGGTGGAGGAAATCAGGAAAAAAACAAAGTATGTTCTGTGTTCTGTTCGTGCAGGTTTTCAGTGTTGAGCTGATGTGTTAGACGAGTATCCTGCATTTTGTGTAAGAAAAGTAATTGTCTAAATGAAAATGTTTAAAACTGTAAAAATATTGCAGTGACAGTAGATGACAAAGATGGAATTAGTTTTGGGGTTTTTTTTTCCCTTGTCATTTCCCAGCAGTCACAGTAATTGCCAAGGAGGGTAAGAAATGCTGGCATAAAGCTGTTTCTGGAACGTGCAGTTGCCTGTTAAAAACAGCCCTTGCTTAATGAGTCCATGCATTTATGCCCAGCTGGTACCATCTCACAGAACATGATCACAGCTTGGGAAGACTCTTGAGAAGTGACTTTGTAATGTTTTTCTTGTGTAAAAAGCTCAAGATTCCATATCTGGAGCAGTTCAGCAAAGAAAAGTAGACTTTCTGTGAGAAAGACCTTTCTTGTCCCAGTAGTTTTTCAGAATACTTTTAAATAAGTAAATCCTTCACATTGTAGTCTCTTGGCCTACCATCATTTCCTGTATCACTATTGGTATGCCAGGTTTTCCTCTGACATAGAAACTGCAGGGGTAAACTTTTAGTGCTGTTTTGGTAATACATTACTTCTTGAAAATAAAATTACTCATGTCAGGAATCTGATGTTACTTCAGTGTCTGACTCTTCTCTGCCTTGTAATGCTGTGATGATGTTTTTTTATCCTTCAGAATTATTCAGAGCTATATTTTGCGGGAAGAAGCTGGAACACTCTCATCAGAGGCCTCTGACTTCAACAAAGTACACTTGAGCAGGCGTGGTGGGATTATGGCATCTCTGTACACATCTCACCCTGCAGACAGTGGGCTCACGTTGGAACTCTCCTTAGAGATAAACAGGAAGCTTCAGGCTGTGTTAGAAGATACATTACTGAAGAATATTACATTGAAAGTGAGTAGCTGTGACAATTCTTCTGCACATTCTTGTGGCTCTCAGATTCTCCCTTCAGTGTATGCTGTTAAAGGCTTTTCAGAAGTCAGCTCATTGTGATTTGGTGCCACTGACAGCATAACAGGGAGTTATGTGACATGATGCCATGTACCTCCAGTTCAGGACCCTCAGAGCATGCTGCACTAATGGGCTGCTGCTTGAAATAAGTTCTGGGGTGCCTGTGCCCTCAGCAGGGCAGGGTCTGTCTGTGCTTTCCCCTGGCCATGTGGAGCCAGGAGCATGAGCTCTGCCTGCCTGGTCCCCTTGAGCTGCTGGGGCAGCACATCTGCTGCCAGGGAGAGGTGACAGGCTGGAAAATGGTGTGCAGGCTGCCAGCTGGGCTGCAGGGTTCTGCACAAGCTGGACATCTCTTCCTGTAATCATCATTCCCCTTAAATGCTAGGGGAGCTAGCATTCTGCCTTCTAGGCATCCTGTAGAATACTGGTAACTGCAAAAAATGACTTGCTGAGAGCTTTGAGTTTTTTATTGAAATGAGTTTGGGTTTTTTTTCTGGCTCTAATAATTTACATTTGTTCTGGGTACTTGAAAGTATCAACCTGCTGACATAAACAGTAATTTTGACTTCTTAGTACATTTTGTGCTGATGGACTCATTTCCCTGTATAACTTACCTTATCATTTCCCCCCCACAAAGGAAAACCTGCAAACCCTAGGAACAGAAATAGAACGGCTTATTAAACACAAGCATGAACTGGAACAGAGAATAAAGCAGACATAACTAAAACTTCTGGGGACTGACCAACATGAAGATGCAGAAAAGGCAGGTGCTACAGTCTGCTGTGTTCTACATTCTGCCTGCCAGCACAAGCATCTGGGTTTTTGCAAAAGAAGCCTTTGGCCACACAGGCTCACTCGTGAGAGAGCAGCAGGGTTTGGCATCTGTGTGGTTCTGTCTGTGCAGTACCCCAGAGCCTGAGGCACTGCTGGAATTCACTGCACACTACATTGATCTGAAACTTCTGTGTGAAATACAGATGCTTTGCAGTGCAGACTGTTTGGAGTGAGTTGCCGTGAGATTTTAGTTTCTGCACTGTGTAATTAATCAGTCTCTTAATGATGGAGCTTGAAAAAAAAAATAAAGCCAATTATGTCTTAGTTGCTGTTGAACATATCCAGTGTTACTGAGCTTTAAGGGCTTTCAGACATTTATTTCCTTTCTTGCATATTGTTTCTGATCTTTGGGTTGATTAAGCATTTTCGACATATGCATGGAATAATGCTTTGTTACAACATTTTGGGTTTTGAATGGTGGCCATGATATTGCATATTTTTTGCTTTAGATTAACATTGAACTGGTCAATTTCTTTATTCCAGAGGAGTGAAACAACAGTAAAACTAAGGAATTAGAAAGTGTTCTGATTCAGTTCTTTGAGTTCATGTAGTTGAAACAGATGTCAGTTCAGCAAATCTTGTAAACCCTTGATCCTTAGACGTGTGGATCAAAAGAAGTCTGATATCAGATAATTGGTTAATAAAGTTCTTCTGCATAACTAACAGCATTTAAGGAGTTTAAGCTGCCCATTGTAAATCTATGTAAGTACATGCAGACATGATGATTGCCTGTTTTCAAAACAGATGGAAGCTAATGAAATTTTCTCATTAGCTGTGGCTAGACCAACTAGTGACAATAATGGTAAGAAATAAGAAATAGATCTAAATGGGATTTTTATCTACTGTTGGACTGTGAAAGTGGCACAGAAATCTGTGCAACTCCTTGATTTTACTGTTGTGAAGAGTTAGCTGGTCAAAATAACTGAAAACTGTTACTTAGTCTTTCAGTGGCTGAGAGGGTGGTGGAGGAGGAGTATCAAGGTGACAAGATTTAGTTTAGTCACAACATCATGTTCACATTTTAATTCCAGGGTAAGTAATATACAGGATCTGAAATATCTTTATTCCAGCAGTAAATGTGTAGTTTCTGTATCTATCACCTTTTGACCAAAATCAATTGATCAGATCACCATGTAAATAGATACTTCAGGTTTTTATTAAATACTTGAACTTCCTATTGCCATGACAAGAAGAGTCAATGTACATTTACAATAGCAATGCTTTAGCTACTTTAATCAAAAAAGGGGGGGGGTGTGGGGAGAATCTGTCTTACTGCAGGTACTGTTTGCATCATACACAAAATGAGGGACCTGAATTTGGCAGCACAGAGGAGGATGATTGATCAGACATCTGGGTGACTTAGGGGTGTGAACTCCATTTTCAGATGCCACTGAGTTGCCTGAGCTTTGTACTAAAACAAATTGAGCAAAAGAACCTAATTTGATTTGAATAGTTTGGTTCCAGACAGTGGGACTTCCTTGTTAGTCTAAAGATGGGCATCTCTGAAAGTCCTTGTGGGATCAAGGCCTGGTTTGTGGTCCAGAGAGCTTCAAGAGTCTGGGATGGCAGGTCCCTTCAGTGTCAAGGGATTAAGTATTCCTTTGGAAAGGGAGAATGGGAGCAAATTGTTTGAAACCTGAGCAAGCATTATATAGAAACTGCAAGCCTTTAATCTGGGTGGGTTTTTATACATCTATTTTTCTAATTCCTGAGAGCAGTGGTTATCTGAAATGTTAGGAAATTTGGGCCAGTCCAGTCACGGGACTACTTCTGCTTTACTGTTGTTTAAGTGATGTGAAGAGGAAAACGCCTGGCTCTGCTGAAACAGATTTGTCACAGCTTCCAGGAAGCGAACAGACAGTTGCTCATGACTGAGCTTGGATCTTCTGCTGAGAGAAAGTACTTTAGAACAATTTGCATGCTAAAACATAGCTTAGCTCTTGTATGTTTGTGATTTCATGCTGTAATGTACCAGATCTCTGAAGGTTTTCTGGCATTCAGCTGAATGACTCCAGTATTTTAGATACCGTGTTACTATTGTAATCTTTTAATGTATGTTCTCCAGGTGTACAGTGTGAATGAAGGAGGGGTGTGGTGCAGATGGAATCAGTGCAATGGCTTTGTGGAAATTCTTATTTCTTTTTGGCGTGGTTGTTTCTCCTTTTAAGTTGAGAAACCTACTTAGTTGTCCTCCTGCCCTGCTGGAAATGCTGCTTGCTCTTTGTAGCACTAATAACTTCTCAGACTTTTTTTTTTCCCTTGGTTATGGAGACACACAAAGCAGCCAAAATACCACGTTGTTTATTGTGCACGGTGTTTTCATGGACCAAAGCTGTCATCCCCAGGGGTTATTTCAAACATATCTGTTAGAGATGGAACACTCACTCTGGCTTGCACAGTGGGGAGTGACTCTCCAGTCAGCCTGGGCTGTGATGAGTACCTGATAGGGTCAGCCAGCAACTTGGCACAAGGATGTTCCTCCTTTTTGAGAGGCAGTGATGTATCAGCCACAGAATGTTGCTGGCCCTGTTTCCATGGGGTAGCTTGTCAGGAGTGTGATGCTGTTGGTGCAGTACTGAGAACACTTTCTATGGGAAGGTGTTTCTGTGGGGTGGCTCACACAGCTGAGGGTGCAGGGTGGGTGCGAGGCTTGTGTAGTGATCTCATCCCACTTACCCTTGTTTTGGAAGTTGTATTATGAACCTGAAACTGAAAACTGGCCTCAGATAAACTGAATTTTAGAGACAAACTGATGAATTCATAAACTAATCATGAAGGCAGCCTGGAGCATGTAGCTTACATACCTGTCACTGAAATTCAGTGTGCATTTAGATGTGTGATTGCCACAGGCTGCTTTTGAAAATTCCAAGCTTGTGGCTGGTTGTGTCTTACAAGCTTAAACATCTGTTTCTTAAATACTCAGGGTGCTCTTTTAGTTCAAGCATGGCACAAACAGATGTTGTTAGAGGCCCTACAAGAAAGCTGCCTCTGATTTCCACCCTCTGTAAAATCCAGCACTGTCACTGTCAGAAGCCAGACCCTCTGACCTGAAGAATACCATTTTATGCTACAGAAATCACTGGCTTGCTGCCATATAGACTTGTGCAATATTTTTAATTATAGTGTCCAGAAAACTGGCGATTGATTTCTTCCTTGAACATTTTCTCATTATCTTCACTTGTTGCTGGCAACACCTGTAGTATCTCTCTTAAAATATTTTTAATTGCAATGTTTTGGTTCATAACTAAAAAGAAAAAAAAAGAAAAATTAAACTGTATGTCTGGCTTCCAGTGCATCAAGTGTAAAGCTGAGTGTCCACATGCTGCAGAGACCTGAATCTAGGGAGGGCTGCAGAGGGCGAGGTCCTCACCCTTCCTGTGCCAGTCACCCTGTGCCAGTCACTGTGAGCTGAACACCAGCAGCAGGTGGCACAAGAAATCAGGTGCACCCTGTCTCACCTGTCCAGGGACAGCTGCTGTGTTGCAGAAGGAGCTGGGTGGTATTTAGAGCTTTTCCAAGATGGGTGAGTGTTTCCTTCCCATTTTCGTGTTCTAACTGAAACTGTTGATTCTTCCAATCTATGTGTGTAAGTCCTATACACAGAATGTCTGTTGATTTAATTTTGTAGATACCTGTTTCTGTATAAAGTTTTCCAAGGTATTGCTATACCTTATGTATATACTGTATTTGAAATAATAAACATACAAATGTATGAAAGCCTGGTTTGGGTCTGATTTGTCCCACTATTTGCTGGTGGCAGCAGGGTGCGTGCTGGCTGCTCATCCCTGGGGAATGGGAGCTCGTGGCAAACAAACACTCTGGGCTAGAATAGAAGCATCTGGACTGCCTGCAGCCCATTGCTGCCACCCCCAGCCCCTTCTCGTTGCCCTGGGGTGGCTGTGGCTCCGCGGGGCCGTGCTGCAGGGCTCTGCCCCACCGGGCTCGCCCTTTGCCTATTGCAGCCGCTAAACAGGAGGTGGCAGTGCCTCTTCAACCGTGCTGCCGGTGGGAGGAACAGCACAGCCAGGGACAACACCTCTCCCACTCTCTTCATCCCCTGGGAATTGTGCTGGACAGGCGATAGCTGGGCTGCAGGTAAGGGCTGCAGTCCCTGCAAGTGCCCTCCGTGCTTGTCCCTTCCATAAAGTGAATTTTGGGAATCCCACAATCCCAGAGCAAGGACTGGTTCCTTGGCTGCAGCTCCATATTTGCTCCTCTGATTTATTTTTTTCTCTTGTAGAGATCTAACAGTTTGTTTTTCAGCCATGATAGTATTTTTTAATAAAAATAGTAAGTGATCGTGTCTGGTTGCTGGCAGTGCTTACGTTAAAAACCTGGGAATGGGATTGATACGAGTTGTCCTGCCCTTGCAGGGAGTCAGAAAAAGGCAAAAAGAATACTGTGAAGGTGATAATTTATGGAGTTTATTCTAGTATCTCCCAGAGTAGCTTAAATGAGAGAAGGAGGTGTCCTATCTTTTGCTGAAATTTAATGGCAAACAACCTCAAGCTTCCCAGGACCAGGCCAGGGGCTCTCAGTGATTTTTCTGGTTGCAGTTTACCTGCAAGACCCTATACTGAAAATGTTTCACAGCTCAGTTTCACAGAACAATTTTTCTTCCAGATTTTCCACTGATAGCAGGTACAGTTATTGGTGACAGATGTGATGAAAAATCAAGGTTTATTTGTGCTTCCTGAATATTTAATGCTGCTGCTTGGAAACAGCCTGAAGCTAAGCTTCCTCAAATACTAATTTTGGCTTTGGTGCTATTTGCAAGTGGCCATTTAGCAAATGACTTCCCACCCCTGTTTTTGGGTCTGTGTCTGAGCCTGACCCAGCAGAGCTCTGTGTGCAGAGGAGGGGTTTTTCTCATGGCACATGTTAAATGCTCGGTGCTGAAGGAAGCCAGGCTGATACTGCAGCTACTGTGTGATAAATATCTCACCAAATGCTAGCAGTTCTCTTCTCTGGCTGATTTGGAATGAGGAAATCATCACTGCTATTTCTCTCTCTCTCTCTTTCTGCTTTATTTTAAGGGGATTTTTAATAGCAAGCTCTGCTGGAGGTTTTGTTGTTGCGCTTGTTTTTAGGCTATTTTGCATCAAACCACAGTGGGTCTGTGCCAGATTTTGGGAGGTTTTTGCATGCATAAAAATGTAACTGTTGCAGTAGCAGAGTGCTGCTGAACAAGTTGTTCTCATCTAAGGTGTATAAATATGCTGTTAGATGTGTTTGTTGCTATTCTGCCCCAGTGGATGCCCCATAGTCAGGAAATCCTCTGGCCCATGGCTTTCTCTGGGCTCCTGCCCATGGATCTCAGCAGGGCTGCTCAAATGCCTCAAGTGGAGCACCTTGCTGACTGGCAGGCTGAGTCCTATGAATCTCTAAGAGGTTCTTAAGAAGTTTCTATTTTAAAATAATCCCGTGTTTGTGGAATAAGGAAAAGCAGCAAATGAAAGCACAAGGTCTGTGATCTCTGACCAAGGAGCACTGGTGTTTGACACAAGGTAGGTGAGCACAACCCAGCAGGCACTGCTGCTTGCTCTGGGGTGGTTGGTGTGTCCTTAAACACTGCCCTGGGCCATCCAAGCTGCAGTTCTTTGGGAACTGCTGCTGCCTTTGGAGATGGATTGAAGCAGGGTGCAAATGCAAGGCAGTTTATTCAAGCTGCGATCTGCAGCAGGCACAAGGGTTTGTCAGGCAGCACTGTGGAAGTGGTTAAAAGGTCTCTGAAAATGATAGATCTTAAATTATTTTAACTCTACTCAGTGCCTGGCACAGGGGAGAGGAAGAAGGTGAGAATTACTTAGATCAACACTGTGGGTAAAAGCAGCACATGCCTGCAAAAACAGACCTTGTGCTAGTCAGCCTAGCCCTGTGTTGTGGTCGGGCAAACGCTGAAAACTTTTCAAGTCAAAGAGGTTGAAAAAACCAAACCTGGGCTCAGAGCTCTGACCTGTTCATGCTGTGACTTGTGCTAATCAACTGCCCTGGCTTCACCTCAGTAATTAGATTATCAGAGCAATATTGATTAGATGGAGTCTTGGAAATATTTAAGTGCTTCACCCCTCTGGAGAAGGGTTTTTCATCCATGAGGTAAAATGAGAAATAAGAATGAGCTGCTGTCAGCTTCTCATGGGCTGAACACGTGGAGTGACACAGGCTGCTGGCAACCAAACCTGCAATGCCCTTCCCCTGGTCCCATCCCTTTGCCAGGTGTCTGCTTTGACCCAGGGCTCACCCAAACCCATGGGGGTGGCTGGCACAGGGGACAGGACTGTCCCCACACTGAGCTCTTTGTCCACCTGCTCCTGGAGCTGTCCAAGCAGCTCCTGGTGCACTGCAGGAAATGGTTCAGCCTTTTGAGGCAAACAAGGATCTCTGTTTTCCCTAGCAGTGGTGCCCTGTGACCTGCACGTTGTCCAAGGTGGTTGCACAGCTCTCCCATGCTCTGTGCTGCTCAGCCAGAATGCCTTGAGCAAGGCAGGACAGCTGGCACTGAAACCCATCCACAGCTCCAGGTAAAACCTCCCTCAGAATCCTCAGCCCCTTGTTTTGCTTGGCTTTAATCAGATATTTCTGGGATCTAGAAAGATCCAGCTAGTGCCAAGCAGGTGTTTTCCATCAGCAAGGACTGGCAGAGGAAAGCCTCTCCTTCATAAACCAGCCTGCTAAAGGGAGCAGCCATCAACCAGGTACCTGTGACCTTGAACATTGTGCTTGGGAGCCCTTGTGGTCATTCTTGGCTGTCCAACTCCAATACCAAATGCATCAAAAAAGTCTCCTGCCAGCAGGGAATGATTACCATACAGCCACTTCAGAAATGTATGCACACCTCCAAACCTGGCCAAACACAGGCTGGGTCGAGTCACCTTTGCTCCTCAGGCAGGTGAAGCCCTTGGAAAAGAGACGTGGCAGATTTGGCAGTAGGCCTGAGGCACAGTGCTCACAGATCACTTTGTTTTGTTTACCTGAATTATGTCAAACTATTTCCCTCTCTCAGAATTTCCTTGCAGTCTTCCAAGGCTGCTTGTTGATGCTGAAAGATCAGTCAACTCTTTCAAAGTGATTTGACCTTGCTTGGGCTGGTGACAGAGCCCAGAGCTGGCGGGTGGTGCTCACCTTGTGATGCCAGAGCCACTGTGACGTGTCTCTCCTTAAAAACAACGTTCAGGCAACTGCAAGCAATGCCAGGGCACAGTGGCAGGTGAGCTCCCTCCCACTGCACTGAAGTGAGCTGTGATTTAGCTTCCCTTGGCTTTGGAATAGAAATAGAAAAACAATAGAAATGTCCCCAAAGGCCAGGACTCGCAATCCAAGGGATTCTCTAGAGAGCAATAAATGGAGGTAGTTACGTTTCATTAATTGTGTGTCAGAGCAAACACTGGAAAAACACCAACCAACCAAAGCAGTGAGTTTACCACTGACTGCTGGGGGGAGACCTCTGCCAAGAAAGCAGCCTTGGATCAGAGAGCAAGGAAGTGAAGCCCTTCCAGAGGGTGATTCAGAGCAGGCTCACAGCTTCTGTGCTGCTGCCTTGTCACCACTGTGCTGGATGAGGCACAGAGGAGCAGCTCCTGTGTGGCCACCATCCTCTGTGGATGTCTGGGGACCAGTAAGGAGCCTTCCTCAGACACAGCTGCCAGGGGGTCAGCTGGGGTTCTGATCCCTCATATCATAGAGTCAAAGGACAATTTGGTTGGAAAGGGCCTATTTCCCTGGGGACACCTTCCACTAGACTAGGTTGCTCCAAGACTCATCCAGCCTGGCCTTGAACACTTTCATGGATGGGGCATCCACATCTTCTCTGTTCAACTTGTGCCGGTGCCTCACCAACCTCAGAGTAAAGAATTTCTTCCCAATATCCAAAAAAACCTGCCCTCTTTCAGTTTGAAGCCATTCCATCCTTGTCTTATCCCTACAAATGTTTATAAAAAGGCCCTCTCTCTCTTAGAGCCCTTTTAGGTACTGGAAAGTGCTCCAACTTTTCCCTGGAGCCTTCTCTTCTCCAGGCTAAACAATCCCAACTTTTTACACCTGTTTTCATAGCAGGGGTGCTCCAGCCCTCTATCTATCTTTGTTGTCCTCTGAACTTTCTCCAGCAGGTCCTTATCCTTCTTCTGCTGGTGCCCCAGAGGTGGATGCAGCATTCCAGATGGGGTCTCACCAGAGTGGAGCAGAGGGGGAGAATCTGGCCTGCTGGCCACACTCCTTTAGATGCAGCCCAGGACATAACTGGTTTTCTGGGCTGCCAGCACGGGCTGCCAGCTCACACCAAGCTTCTCATCCACCAGCACCCCCAAGTCCTTCTCAGGGATGCTGCTTGTCCCCAAAAAAGGCCTAAAATCAACATACAGGGAAGAGAAAGGAAACTGGCTAGCTGGTTAAAGACTGAGGGATGGGGAGAATTAGAAATATTTTTTTTAGAAAGGCCATCCTGGCACAAGAGCAAACCCTGGTTGCTTTTGGAGTGTCATGGCTTTCCTTCTCCTCCACAGAATGAAGTCAGGGTGCTGTGTGCCAGATCTGGAGTGCAGCTGACAGCATGATCCTAACTTCTCTTTGTTCAACCCTGGGGCATGCAAACATGCACTTCTGAGTGGCTGGATGTAAAAGAGAAACAGGAAAGCCTCTCTTTGGCAATGTGGCACAGAAATGGCTTGCACAATCATATTTACTTTGGAGGTTCTTTCTGAGAAGCATCTGCCCATTCTGCTCTGTGTGTCAGCTCACAGCCCCATCAGTTTTGCCTTTCCCCTTTCCTCTCCATGCTTCTGGGAGTTCTCTGGCTGTGTGGGAGGCAGGGACCCCAGCCCTTGCCAGACCTCACTCAGCTTTGTGATTCCTGACATTGTGTTTCCTCCAAGGAGCAGGAGAAGGACACAGCAGTGCAGGGACCATCCCTGGGCAGAGAGCACAGAAGTGCATGGGCAGGGGGAGAGGAAAGGAAGATGCAGATTCTAACTGCTGATGGATTTAGAGGAGAAAGAGGTTGTTTTGGGTGGAGCTGATTGCTTTTTCTTTCTTTTACAAACAGCACAAGCAAGAAATATAATTGGTAATATATAAAAACCCACAATTTTCAACTGGCAAAACATACATGTATGTCAGCTCAAACAAGGAAGGGCAAATTGTGTTATAACAGTACTGGGAAGAAAAAATGTGAGGATTTGCATGAATCCATCAAATGCCCTGCACTACTGTTTTAGGATGCCTGTGTTGCTGGAGATGCCTTGAAAACAGATCTACCAGGAACAAGGAATAGCTTTGCTAAACAGCCCAGGAAAAAAAAATACAATCCCAAATTCATTCTGTTGTGAAGATGTGCATCCAGTAAAGGACAAGCAAAATGTAAGCACTCAAAAGTACCTAGAAAATATCCTTCCAAGTTCCTCTGAAACCCTTTGCACAGCTGCTGACAAAGGTCTGAAAATGAGTGATGCCAAGCATATGCATCTATCATGATGGGTAACATTGCATCATCATTTCCTGATGATCCTGTTCCCTGTCCTTATCCCTTTGTTGTCCCGTGTGAAGGTTAGAGCAGAAGCATTTGATGACCAGGAGTGTTGGGTTTTGCCTGTGCAGAACAAATCCCTCCTGATCCTTGCAGGCATCTTCCGGGCACTGCTGTCATAATGAAAACTTCAAAGATTTCGTGTAGCACAGTAACAACTTTAATCCAAGTACTGATACACGAAAATGCAAGGAGCAGAGGACGGTGTTGGGCACTGTGAACAGGCAGGGGAGGAATTGCAAAGCCAGTCCTTTGCAGTTTGGTTTCGCAGGGGCGAGCGCAAGGTGCGCCGAAGGGGAAGCGGCGTGTGCAGCTGCCGGGTGTCCGTGCCTGCAGAGATGCCCTGATGGAACGCCAAGAAAATCCAACCTGCAGCCAAGAAAAACACCATTAAAATGATGCGATGACATAAGCTGAGCGCCGCTCGTGGAACCCAAATTACACGCAGAACAATCAAGAAGGAAAACACCGACGACATTCGCTTGTGTAACAGGGGTGTCGGCCTCCCGGCTGGCAGGCAGGCAAGGGCACGAGGGCAGGCACGAGTCAAACCAGAGCTAAGAAGAAGGACTTGACCTTACTGAAAGCATCAGCCAGGCCTGTCCCTTGGGGGTAATACTGCAGTAACCACGAAGGCTTCGTGTTCAGGTTTGTACATTTTAGACTGGTTAGTTTCTAATACGCAACATTTGAAAACCGCACTAGGACAAACCTGCCTGATGAGCGAGAGAGCTGCAGCTCAGCACTGCCTCTTGCTCAGATAAAAAGCTGGATAAGGGAATGCTTAGCATTTCTTGAAAAAAAAAAAAAAGAAAGAAAAAAACACCCACTTTACAAAGAACTCATTGAGATCTGTATCAGGAGGGGTTGTATCTGTAAGATAAGTACTGGTGGTTGCACTGGTAGGACACAGGTATGGGATATGGTCTCTAGATTTCTGCTCCTTGTCTTTTACAGGCTCTGAAAATGTTGTAATAGTGCTCTATGTATACTGGCAATGCAGTCAGGTTATAGAATAGCCATGAGAAAATGCAAATGTAGATCCACACAAAAATAAAAACATTCTGGCTCAAACCCGACACTAAATTATGCTAAAAAGGAGTGAATAGAAATTTCTTGATCAGGGAGTAAAAGGCATTTTATTCACTTGACACCCCTTATTGATCAGATGTGCTTCTGGGGTGTCTACTGATAAGTAGCATTTATTGTTCATGCTTCACAGCTTCATCTGCATTTTAGTCTTTGACATAAGCAACATGATCCAGCCCCTGATAAACGGGAGAGAGGAAATAGATGTACAACACAAGGTGCTCCCATCAAAATCTCAGTTCCTCTTAATGCACAGAGAACTTACAGGACACAGTGTTGCTCAAATGCAAACATCCTACTCAAGAAGCACCCCTTCAGATTGGGAAGGAGGGGTCTTCTGGTGCCTTTAGACACAACCTTGAGTTCCCATGCCCTCAGGATCTCCTGGTGACCCCTGGCCTCACCCTCACACAGTGGGATGCAGCTGCAGGCTCATTTGGGGCCCTTTGTGGTGGACCCTGCCCTCACCCCACACCCAGACAGCAGCTCTACAGGGAGGCTCTTGCAAAGAGCTTTCAGTGGAGCCTCTCACAGGCTCAAACCCACGGACAAGCCACTTCCCACCCTGCCCTCCTCTTCCCCCTAAAATGTCTCTTTGTTGGGAGCTTTAGGACCTAGATCTGTGAGTGAGAAAGAAGCAGCACCCAGAGTCATCAAGCTACAGAAAGTCCCCAAGAACAAAAGATTAATTTAAATGTCCTGGCTTTGAGCAGCCTTAGCCGTTAGCTTCAGGAAATCTTCATCAGTTGTGCGGAGGAGGAAGCACCTGGAAATCACAGAATTAATTTGATCTGAAGAGATTGCTTTCTGGAAAAAAACACATGTCAGTCCCCATTACTCAAGATTGCAGGGGCAGGCATAGGACAAGCCACACGTGGTGTGTGAGTATGCTGGATGCCAGTCCAGTGACATCAGCTGATCCAGGCATTTCCTCAAGCCAAAGGCCCAGGTCAGCTTGGCACCAGGCTGGCACAAAGCAGGGAACCATCACCTCCACACAGCCCTGCCTCCAGAGGAGAGGTGAGGTCAGAAGTAACCAGAAAAGAGGAGAAGAAAAGGTCTGGAAGGAAAGGTCTGAGCTTCTCCATGGATGAGGATCCCAGGTGAAAGCAAGTCCCATGGGAGATGCAAGTCTTCTCCCCACAGCCCCACAGTCCTCACGTGAGCTCACGTGTGCTGCATTTGACATAACGGGGAGCAATGCAAACCTTGCTGCTCACTGCTGCTCTCTGCACAGAAAGAGTAAAGCCACAAGGTGACAGCTGCAGTAGCTCACGAGACCAGCCAGGGTGGAGCCAGGGTGTGCAGTGCCCTGGGTGCTGTGCAGAGGAGTTTGGAGGTGGCAGAAGACCCTGCTGTGTCTCTCTCACTTCACAACTGTTCCTGAAAACATTGAGTTTCAAGATCATTTATCCTGAACTCCACTCTCAATGCTGAAGACGCTGACCCTGACCCCTTTTAAAGGGGATGTATCCCCCTTTTTGCTAAATTTGCCTGAGTCCTTGCAGCCAGAATGCCTACCTGGTCCCATAGCTCACATTTAGGATGTTAGCAGAGGCAACTGCAGTGCAGCAGACACTGACTTGGTGTTATCTCTGCCCACTGTCCCAGCCATGCTGAAGTGCAAAGCCAGGACAGGGTTTGACTTTTGTTCTCAACGCAGATGATCCCAGGAACAGCAGATTTTTCTAAAGGGGGCTGAGGGCATGTATCTCACTCATGATTTCAGTGATGCTGAGAAGACAGGCTAGTGGCAGGGTACCAAACTAGGTCAGGGAAGGAGGTTTGATTTCCCACTGCAAAATGGGAAAACATTGCAGACCACAAAACCTCGCTTTTGGTGGGGTTGAATGCAGAAATGTTCCTCCCAACCCTTGTTTTGGCAGCATGGTGTGCCCACATTCCTGCATGGAAGCAGTCAATGCTGCACCTGCAAAGGAGTTCAACAGATTTCAGCAGAAAGCTAAACATTGTGTGTGTGCTTACCACCCCTGTGCTCTGAGTGCCTATAAATAGCCTGTGCATTAATTCTCACAAAAGGGTGACAGGCTTCTAACACCACTTGGGCTGTGGCCTGTCAGGCACTTGTAACTCAGTTGTGCTTCTTGGCTCTTCCTTTCCTTGTGTGAGGGGCTGCCTTAGTCCATGGCTGCCAGTGGGAAAAGCCTGTGGTTGCAACTCTGAGGGGTGTCAGATAAAGGAAATGTGACAAAAATTCCTCAGTTTATCCACAATGCAAATTTCCCCTGTCAAACTCTCATTATTTGGAGCACCACTTCTGTGCTGGGAGGCAGAAGCTGTGCTTTCCACTGTCAGGTGGAAAGACATCCAGACCAGGGCTGAGAGTGCCCTTTCTCCTCTCACCCCAGGCTGTGGCCCCAGAAGAGGTGAGCACATGGCCCCCACCTAGGACAAGGTGATGGGGGCCCAGGGATGGGCAGTGCCAAGATGGACAAGTGACTTCTCCCATCTGGCACAGCTCAGAGCATGGTGCAGGATGCAAAGGGGGTTGGTGAGCACAGGGAGCCTCTCAAGCTGCTCTAACCTGAGGATCTGCCTCTCTCTCAGAGCATTTTGTAAAATGCAGCCACTACTCAAAGTGACACCACAGGCATTGTCAGTTAAGTGGTCATAACTTCTGAAGCAGTTGGACAGTTATTGGAATAAGCATATGATAAAAACCTTCCCGCCCCCATCCCTCCCACACCTACATTTGGATTCCATGATTTCTTCCTTGTTTGAAATGATTCAGCAGCAGACTCTCAGATAATCTCCATCTGGTTAAAAATAGTTACTTGCCTCATATGGCTTTAGCATGGTACTGTCAACTCTAAAATGTTCCACCTTCCAAAAAAGTAGAGTGAAAAATGAAAGTGAACTTTCACACATCATTACTCTCTGCAGTTAGACCTCCAGAGCTCATTCCAAACTCATCAAGGAAGGAGAGGAGAGTTGGGAGGGTGGGCAAGCAAGATGCTCCTGTTACTGCTTGGTGCCTGAGGGTCCCTGCAAGGCTCTGCCCTCTGCACACAAGCAACCAGGAAGATGGTTTGCTCATTTCCCAGAACAAAACACCAGCTTATTTTCAAGAAACATTTATTTGTCGGATTTCTGGAATGTGAGAAGAGTTTAGTCATCACAGCTGGATCTCCTGATGGCTGAGGGTCAGTCACTCACTTCCCTGCTCCAGCAGGGAGCCAGTACAGCCCAGTTAGCTGAGGAACATTCCACAGTCACCCCATAACCCTGAGGCAGGAGATCATGAGAGCCACAAGTCCTCTCAACCACCTCAGCTCTTCTCTGTAAGCATGGGGATCAGTGATGGGCTTGCACAGTGCAGCCAGCAGTGCTGAACTGCAGGTGCTTTGGGGAAAAACATGGGTAAATTTGTGGCAATAATGGACAAATGGTGCAGGTGGATCATTTCACTTGGCTCTCAGCAGGGTCACTGGACTCTCGGCTGTGTTTACTCTCAGGCCCAGGTGCTGGAGGGTGTGTGGTGGGATCCTTCTGCCACAGGGTGTCACAGGGAGGGGACACTGAGGCACTGCAGAGTGATAAATGGAAAGTGTGTCAGGTCCAGCCCAGGAGGAGACAGAAGCACCTCTGCAGTGCCCTCAGCCAGCTCCTGGTGCTCCCATGCAGGGAGGGAAGCATGGCACAGAGCAAAGCCTGAGCTGCAGTCTGCCCCATAGCCCCTGGACAGAGGTGGGACAGCAGCAGCTGTAGTGTTCACCCTGGCTTCTCCCATTGCTGAGCAGTGAACAGGCTTGATGTCACCCACCTGCTCCTGTGCTGAAGAGATTCAGAGGAGCCAGAGGAGGTACAGAAGCATCCACTGCTTTTCACGGCACACTTCACAGCATCAGAAGCTGACTCTAGAGGCTGTATGACAAATTGCTGGTTAATACCCACATTAATTCATTTTTTTTCCCTCAGAGTTACATTTGCTGTGCCTGCAGAACCATCCTGTGCTCGTTTCCTCAAGGTGATATGCAAAATGCTGCTCCCTGGACCATGGCAATCAGCTCTTGCTGGGATGCGATCCAGCCGCAGATGTGGGCTGAGGGAATGGGACCCTGCATTGCTGAGCACCACAGCCACACCCTGGCCAGCTCCACTGGGGTGGGATTTCACCCCAGGCTCAGACCTCCCACAGAGTGAGCCAGGTGCTGCAGCCTGGCCTTTGGGTGCTCTGAGCATCCACCTCTGGCCCAGGCAGCGCTCTCAGGTGCTGCTGCTGTGTCTGTGGGTTCCAGAAATACCTGTCACACTGCCACACCACCTCCTAATGGTCACCCATCCTCAACCTTTGCTCTGGGTCACTCTTGACAATACAAGGGATGAGTCTAGAAATTAATTTCTCCTACAGAAAGGGAGAGTTTTGAAGAAAAGCAGAAAGGGACAAATCTTCCCTGTTTTGGATGCCTACTTGTGTACCAGACTGCAGCTGTGTTTATGGGAAGAGACATTTTCACATGCCAGTAATTTTCATGCACACCAGGCCTTGTGCAATTTTTTTCTGTCCATTTGCAATATTATGTATTTTATATGATAAATTTGAAGTGTGGCTTTTGTGCATGAATGATGCTGTTTCCATAATATTTTTTCATGTGCAGAGACATTTTGTTTTGATCTCATGGGGCATGAGTCAACTCCTATTTTGAAGCCACTGGAGTCCTTCCAGTGACTTTCCCAGAGCCTGGCTAATGAGGAGATGAAGCCTGATGCATTGTAGGTGCAAGCCAGCATGCCCTGTCAAGGCTCAGGGCAGCTTGATAGAGCAGCTCAAACAAAAAAGGCTCAATCAAGAAACTATGTCAATAGCATTCAGTGTGCTTGGTGCAAAACCAGAGTCTCTGCCCCAGAAATGCACATGCTGCAGCATCACGAGCCCCTGGGAGAAGCTGGCAGCAGTGAGTGTTCAGCAGTGCAAGATCCACAAAGTGCCCATCCAGAAGAGGTGCCAGGTCCCTTAATCCCAAGTCTGCAGGAGTCAGGGTCAGCCACAGAACTCATCTGAGTGGGACAAACATGACCCTGGGTTTCCTGGATTGCCCAGGCCAGGCTCTGCACCCTCCAAAAGCAGCAGCCCTGTGAGCTGATCTGGCTGCTTGTGAGAGCTGCACTGCACAGAAGAGCTGGGGCCAGAGCTGCCACCATCTCCTGTGGAGAGCCCTAAACATGCAGGGCTGCTCCCCAGGAGGACTTTCCAGACTCCCTGTGCAAGTGTGGGATCCCACACAAATTCAGGCATGTGCCCATCCAGTATACATGCATTTTCTTCCCCCTTTCTATGGACTGCTGGAAGAGCAATTTTGGGTTTTGGTAGGGGCAAGTTTTGATGGGGAAACAACAGGTTCCCAAATTCAGCCAAATTCTAGCCATTTGCCTCAGCTCAGAAAGATGACCCTGCTCTGTAGGGTTAGTAAGGAAGAGAAACAGACTCTGGAAGACATAAAAAGAGCAAGAAACAGGTCAGGTGCCCAAAGCTGCTGACTAAGCACCCTCTCTGTTTACAAGGCTCACCCAGAGCTGTGTTAGTGGCACAGGGCTGGCCAGAGGGGTTTGTGCCATGCCCACAGTGCCCTGCCAGGCAGCAAGGGGAGAGGCACTGAGCAGCAGTCACCAAGCAGGGCCCAGCAGGTGGTAGCCTCTGCCTGGCTGTGCTGCTGGCCCTGGCAGGGACCTGGGGCTGCTCTGCAGGGCACGGGGCTGGGCTGTGTCCTCCAGCATCAGCCCTGCTCAGGAAACCCCACGTGGTCTGGAAATTAAGTGGAGTATTTTGTGTTTATGAAACAACTCCCAAGAGTTTGAAAAGGGGACTGGTGGTGTTTACACACAAGCTGGACGGACTCTAACGTGGTGCATGCTCTGTTGTGTCAACTCCTGCACCTGCATAAGATATTTTAAAATATTCCCTTGGAATGAGGGAGCCAGACAACTGGGTCCAATCAGCCCTGCCTGTCCCACTAGAGCCACAATGAACATTTTTGCTAGCAGAGCTGTGGGATGCTGTGGAAAATCTGTTCCCCAAGGAGCCTTTGCTCCTGTCTGAAGTTGAGGCTGGCCAAAAGCAGGGTGTGGGGCTGCAGGGCAGCAGGTGCTGGAGTGCTGGAACAGCCTGGGTGCAGAGTTGGTAAAGTGCTCCTCAAGAAAAGGGGAGCCCAAGTGTTGCAGCAGTGCAGCCCACTGCTGGCACAGGGAAAGCAGCAGCTCATCTAACACCACCTTCATCCCCTCTCAGGTGAGGAGGAGGCTTGGCCAAAGAGCTGTGAAGCTGAGGAACATTTTCTTGTGCTTTCCCAACCACCAATGTGCTTCTCATTCTGTGTTTTGGTTTCCTATGCCAGAGAGTGCCTGGACCCCTTCTTAGCACCACAGGTTCTCTTTTTTGTACCATCTGCAGAAGGTCCTGCCTGGCCCATGTTTGCTGGTAGAGTGACACCAGGATTCAGGCCATAGGAGGTTGTTGACCTGGGAAGAGAGAGCTTCTAGAATTCGAGGGCTGGGCAATTTCTTGGAAACTGCCTTATCAGCATGACTACAAGCTGGAGCTCTAACAACCCTGCACGTCCCTGGTTCCTATTCCTGCAGTTCAGGGTCTATATGCTGTACACATGTTTATTTTGGAGGCTGCCATTTGAAACAGCTTTGAGCCCAGATTGTCACAAAACCATGAAGCCAGGATCCATTGCTTTGCTGATACTGAAATCAGGGGTCAGGGAAGTCCCAAAGCAAACCAGTGGTAGGGAGCAGGTGTCTGTGCACAGAGGCTGTGTGAAGGCTGATTCCAAGAACCTCACGTGCCCTTCCTTTGCTGTTGGAGAAGGGAACAGCACGGGGGGGTCAGGGGTTGTTATCAGCAGAGCAAAATGTGGTGGAATAGGAACACAGAGGCTTTGGCTTTGCATGGCAAGGACATTCCCCAGGATGCAGGCTGGTCTAAGAGCAGTGGAGCTGGGCTGACAGGGGTGGATGAGTGCAGCACTCCAGGGATTTAAAACAAAACCTGACAACACATTAAAGTCTGCTGGAGGCATGAGCCTGCACTCACACAGGCACAGAGCTGCTCTCAAGTTTCACAGAGTCAGGACAGGCTGGGTCACTGTGAACCCCCAGGGTGTCAGTAGTGCCTCAAACCTCCCTGGCTAGAGAAAATCTGACAGCCCAGGCAGAGCTGCCACCCCTTGTCCTCCCCCAGCTCCTCTGCCTTGGCCCAGCCAGGCTTTGGGACAATGCACAGCTGGGCACTCTCCATCCCACACGTGTCCGGGATTCTGGGGAAGGAATCTTCCTGGGAGAGCTGTAGAGAGCAGGAGCTTTGCATCTGGGATTCAGCCCTCATCCCAGAGGGGCAGTCTGAGTGAGAGCCTGGGGAGCAGCCAGCCAGGCCCATCTGGGCTTCCATGCCCTCAGCAGGACAGGCTGCTCTGCAAAGCCAGCACCTCCGTCGGAAACAAATGTCCCCAGAGCCCCAGGCACCAAAAACTTCACCTCCTGAATCACTGCTGTGATAATCCTGTTTGCTCTGTCTTAGTGACTGAAGAGAACCATAACCAAGGAAAACAGCAGGATTATCCCCCAGCACCTGTTCCCACTGAAAGGATTATCATAGCTGGCTGCATCAATGACGTCCTCTGGGTATCACCATGAAAGCAGCCTGAGTGACATGGCAACCCACCAGAAGAAGACCTCTCTCCCCTTCTGCATGCCCCTTTCCTGGCTATTTTCAGCTTCTGAAAGATCCTCACAGGCAAAGGCCAGTCCATAGAGATACAAGTGTCAGTGTTTTCATGTCTGCAGAGCACAGACTTGCTCTCCAAATAGCTTCATCTCTTGTTTGTCTGTCTAACAGGGAGGCAGCATGAGAAGTATGGGCTGTAAACTGCAGGGCTGAGAAGACAGACAGCAGCTTTAAAACACTTTAAAAACAAGCTTTTTTTTTTTTTTTTTCCCTGCTCAACACTCCTTGTGTTTTTGTTGTTCCAGCACAGTATCTGACCCACTCACCTCACAACATGATAGGGCTCTGTTGTGCTGCATTTACATCCACAGTACAATGGTAGCTGATGTAAGAGCTATTTACTGCAGAATGGAAATGATTGATTGCAGAAAGAGACATCTTCCTCAAAGCTGTTTACATGGGGAAGCAGGAAAACTGGAGAGGCTCCAGAAAAATTTTGAGGGGACTCAGCATGCAACCCTCCTATAGATGGAGGATTTGTGTTTAAAACTCACCTTCCAGACATGAAACCTGCCCCACTGTGCCCTCTTGGCTCTCTGATGGGGTCACCTGAAACACCAAGATTTGTTCAATCACTGTGAAATTGCCAGTGGGCTTTGCAGCAGTGCCCTGAGGGCTGGTTCTACCTCACAGAGGTGCTGCTACAGCCCCAAGGCCTCTGTGACATGAGCTGACACCTCTTCCCATCAGTCTTCTCAAGAAAATCCTTCCATCTCTTAAGCAGAGGCCTTGGAGAACAAATTACCACAGGCACATGGTTTTTGGTTTTTTTTTTTTCCTATAATGGAATGTAACATTAAACTAAACACTGGAACATGGAGAAAAACAAAGCAAAAAAACCCAGGGAAATAATCCTTAGCTTCTAATGATTTTTGCAAAACACTGTTGAAATTAAGTTTTATAGGGAAAAAAAAAGTATTTATCATATCTGTCAACACTGGAAAACTATGGTTAAATTAAAACTTTATTTTAAACTCTGACTATGATCCAGCAGTGATATGAAATTTATAAATAGCTTATCATACACCACAGTATAAAAAGCACATTTAGCTTCTTGTTATTGAGACAAAATCATTGTTTTATATGAAACGGGAATTAGCTTCACCCTTCTGACCATCAAAACAGAGAAAAAAATTAAAACCACAGGGAGGAGAGCAAAAACAACCCACACATCAGTCTCCTGGGAGAAGGACCATAGGAAAATGGTCCCTGTTGGAAAAAGCCACCCCAATGCTGAAGCTTGTCTGTATCTGGGCTGAGTCCAGGCAGTACCAGGCAGCAGAGGCCTCTGATCCCCACCGTGGTGCACAGGATTTCAACCTCTGACCTGCAGAAAAGCTGTTCTCAAGCCCTGAGCCAGCCAGGTCCCCAGTTTAAATCAGTTCCACTGTGGATGGGTGGCTCTTTCCAAAGCCTTCACCCTGTTGATTTTGGCCATGGCTTTGACAGGATGGCTGCAGACAACTTCTTGTGCCAGCTCAGCTTCAAAGCAAGAAAAGTGCTGTGGCCCTGGTACCAAGCCCAAGGCACTGCAGAGACTCCTCAGTAACACAGGCTATAACCTGGCATGGTCTGACCATGCAGCTCTTTTACCTGGCCAGGAATTTCCACATGGCTGATGATGCTGATGCCTCTCCTGTGCTCTTGCCATGCTCCTGGTGCTTCCCAGTGCCTCAGGTACCATGCTCAGCTACAGAGGGGTAGAGCCTGCCTGGGTTTTTAAGGTGCCCCCTGAGATCTCTAAGCAGTCCCCTGTCAGTGGTTCCTCTGCCAGAGGGGATCAGCAGCTTCCAGGTGGGAAAGGATCAGAAGTATTCTCCTTGGATATTTCAGTCTTGGAACCTCAGATAGAGGAGGCATTCCTTTATCCAAGCTTCATTAATATCCCATAAAAAAAAAGACAAATGCTCTTCATTCTTGGGGCCAGGCAGAGTCAGTGTGCTGTGCTCTGGCTCTGGCCACATCCCAGACTCTGTATGTGTGTGTGGGATGCAGATGATGGGCTGTGACACTGCAGCACAAGTGCAGCCCATCAGGAGGATGCTGGCTGGCTGCAGAGCATGCAGCAGCACAGTCCTGCTGCTCCTGCATGCAGTGCAGAGGCCATCACTGAGGTGGCAGGGAGTCTGTGGCCACAGGGTGGCTGTGGAGAATGCTGTGGAGCAGCACAGAGAGGGAAGATGGGAAGCTGCAGCAGCCAGGAGCCAAATTGTGTCATGGGGAGATAAGGCTCCTGATGGATAGACCTCAGAAGGTTTGAAGGTTTTTGTTCTTCTTGGATAAGCAGTGAAATATTCACACAGATAAGCTTCTGAAATGCATCTGATCTGAAGCCCTTTGTGTTTTAAAAAGCAGGGCTGGAAATAGAACAAGAAAATTCCTCTGTGGCTTTTGTGGTTCCTGGGCTTTCCTTCCCCAGCACTGGGATGACCAGAATTACCCACACAGGCAAACCAAGAGTCAGGACAGCTCTGAGAGCCAGACCTTCCCCGAACCTCGGGCATTCAGCTGTGCCTGAGCACCAACCTGGATGAGGGCTGAAGGCAGCACTGAGGATGGCCAGCAATTAACCTGCACTTGGAATTGCAGTGCTTGAGTGGAGTGCTTTTGGAGGGTGCATCACTTCCTTGGAAATAAATTAGAGTCCTGTACTCTACTCCAGCAAGTTTCCTTGTACCATAAGTTGTTTAAACAGTTTGTCATTATGCATTTCCCATTCAGACAAAAAACAGACCACAAAGCCTGAGGCACCAAGGCTGGTAGGAGAACGGAAATCCTGCTCCAAATGGGCAGAGAGCAGCTCCCTGGCTCTGGGCACTGCTGGCAGACCCAGCAAAGGTTTGGGGCAGGAAGCAGCAATTTCTGGCTCTGTCGAAACCTTTCAGGTTCACCTTTGAAATACGACTCCCGATCAGTTCTGCAGGGTTTGCGTCTGAGCATCCCCCAGCTTTGGCATGCCTTAGGGAGGAACCAGATCCAAACCCCGAGGTCAGAGCAGAGAGGGCTTCCAGCAAGCCAGAGTACATTTAAGGTCCCATTTAGGGTCCCATTTAGGTTCCCATTTAGGGTCAGCTCATCTCTTCCCCTGTGTCTCTCCCTGGGCTTTTCAATTTGCCACTTTTTACTTTGCCTGAATGAATCTCCCCATCCACCCCCCAGATTTAACCTCTTCCCTGCCAAGCCGTGTCTGGAGTTTACAGGAGAAAGTTGTTTATGTTAAAAAGCTTTGTAATAGTTTCCTCCTCCGCCACCTCCCTTCCTTCCCCAATAAAAGCCCTACGGCATGTTTGGCAAAGCCTGTAAACAAAGAGGAGGGTTTGGAGATCCAGCAAATATTTGGTGAACCCAGTGGGGAAATAATGTCTTTTTTGAAGGACATTACAGCCTGAGTTCATAATAGTAGGAAACCAGTGTCCAGCCTAGGTAAGGAATTGTCTACTTGCAGCTACCAGGCAAAAAATACCCATGCAGCCAAAAGTCATCACTGGGTGCAGGGGTTAACCCTGTGTTTTCCTCCCCAGCCAAGATGGGGCTGATGGCTGTGTTTGCTAATCTCCAAATACTTGAAGTTGTGACAAGTGGGCAGGGTAAAGGAGAACACAAAAGAGCAAGGGTGTTTTGAACTCACCTAGGCTGATGTACAGAAGCACAAGGCAATGAAAATCCATTAGCCTGACTGCTCCCTGTAGAGGAAAACCAGGCACACAAAATCCAATTCATTATTTTCTTTCTTATTTAACTCTAAGTAAGTCATTGAACTTTACTACTTGATCTATCTATTTTCTTCAGTAGTAGGGCTGCAGGAAATCTTTCTCTTCTCAAAGGGGGTTTCAAGTTTCTCACTGATATAACGTAAAAAATACTTGGGAGTGTATGAGTAAAAAATAACTGCATTTCAAAGGGAGCTTGAGCCATGCAGATAATGATAATTTTTCTTCTCTGAAGCACAGAACAGAAGAGTGGAGGCCCCTGGGAGCTGGGAGCACCATTGTTCTTCTTCCAGGCCATTATCTGGAGACAGGCTCTGAGATAGACTCTGATGAGGCCAGGGGAAGGATTATCTGCTTGGAGTGCTAATGGCATGCATTTGACAACATCAACCATTTAATTTATGAGGTGCCTTGTAACCTAAAGGCAAAGAAATTCATACTGTGCAATAGCCCAAACACATCTGGTGCAATTAAAAATTGTCTGGTCAAAGCCCAGCCTGCTCTACAGCCCCACTTACCTAATTACAGCTGGGTAGAAAAGTTCCACCTTCCTAAAAGGCACCTTTCTGGATTTTGTACCGTGATGGCAGCGTTATATAACGGGAAATATATTAATGGAAACGATCCAGCACTGAAATCATTCCAGCATTTTTATCATCACGTTCCTTGCTCCCACATAAGTGAAGTGTGCAGGAATGAAAGCAGCTAAACATCATTCACCAGCAGACACACATGATGGGGATTGCTCACAAGCCCCTAGCAGCTCAGTGGTGCCCAGGAGTGTTGGGATTTCTACACACACTCTGGCCAAACAGTGCTCCTCTTCCCGAGGAATTATTTTTCCAGTGTCCCTGGCTTGTGGCCGTGTCACCCTCTTGCATTTGAGGAGAGTTTAGTGCTGTGACCCACGAGTTGCTCTTTCAACTGCCCTGGTCCCAATCCCTGTCAAAAATTTGTCCTGTGCACGATGCACTGGTCTTGGAAATAATCAGAATTTAATTTTTTTTCTATTGCACCAGTATTTGTAAAAAACTAAATTTATTTTGACTTTTCACATACAGTGAGAAGCTTAATGGCTTAGTCACTAAGCCTCTGAATAGAATATTCTGAGCAGCTTCTGAAAAGGAGGGAAGGTTTGGGTGGCGAGTCCTCTTTTTTCAGCACCAGTCAAGCAAAACAATGGGCCAGAGAGGGCTGGTCTGGGTCTCAGCTTCTGCAGCATCACCACTGGACATGAGATTTGTGATCACAGTGAAGGATACAAATCAGGGCTGCTACCAAAACAGATGATCCCTAACCCACCACTCTGCATCTTCCTATGCCCATGGTTACTCGTGTTTGTGCAACCTTCTGGGTCAGCTGAAACAAACCTTGCCTGAAAGGGCTGATTTCCAGCCACAGGAGCCCACTGCCCATGCAGCACCACCGGCAGCAGAGTCAGGCTGGGGAGCAAGACAGGCCATGGGACTTGAGGGCTGGGGAGGAGAGGGGAAAGCACCAGCCCTGGTTTAGATGGGCTGATGCTGAAGACAGGCATCTCCCCTGTTTGCAGACAGCTGGTAACTACTTGGCAGTGAAACAGGAACAAAACCTGTCCCTGGATGTTCTCAAGGTGTTTTAGAGCACTGCTACACCTGTTGTCACTGGCAATGACTGCAGCAGCTGCTTTGTGCTGCATATTAGCTAAAAGCTCCCCAAAGCCCAAGTATTCGACACAAGCTGTTTTGGGAGCATCCCCACAGATGCTCCTGTGTCAGATGCTCCTGGATGCACTGTCTGTCCAAGTCTGGCGATGGGAACCTGCCAGGATACCAGGGATGCTTTGGTCGGGGCTGTGTGTGAGCAGCAGATCCCACACTCCCCTCCTGCCTCCCGTGCCCGCAGCGAGGATAGCTGCCTGCCAGGGAACGCTGCCTGCCAGGGAACGCTGCCTGCCAGCCAACACATCCCACACCGCCCTTCGTGTCCTAAGTGGGCTAATTGAGATTTTCTTTGACGGCTCCCAAGTGAGCATTTAGGGGAAGAACAGACAAACAAAACGCTGAAGGCGGGCTCTACGGGCGGACGAGCTGTGGAAACCACGGGAGCTTGGTGGGACATCTCCCGGTTTACCTGCTCCAGCCCAGGAGAAAGCGCTCCTCCCTCCCTCCGCGGCACAACCAGGGGTGGCACAGGCTGGCACTCACCTTCGTGCCTCAGGACACCTCTGGGGAGCCTTCCACGCTCGGGCAGGTGAGAGGGGCACGCATTATCCCCCCGAAAGGGAGCAGAGGGAGGTGCCTGGGGACACCGGGAGCTGTCCCTGCGGATGGCGTTTGTCCATCACCAGGGCTCGCACAGGGTGTGCAGCAGCGTCTGTAGCCCTCGCTGGGCAGTCAGTGCGGGGCTCTTCATCTGCACATGGAAACTTAAACCCTGAGCGCTGTTCTCCCTTCCCCGCTAGGAATTCCTGCCAGGGGCTTTTCTCGATTCCTTCCTCGTAACGAGAGGTCTCTAAATTTTGGCAGCAAATCACTGTTCAGACTTTACCACCCGGCAAAATCTTTTGTGATGAGCTATTGTGCTGTCCCTGCAATTGTTCCCTCTCTGAGGGAGGGCAGCTTGCAGGTTTTAAGGGGGCTGCAGCACTCACCTTGGCCCTGCAAAATGGCTTGTTGGTAGCTGAAGTATTTATACACCTAGCAGCTGCTGAGAGTTGGAGTTCTTTAGTGTCTCTGTTTGCCTCTTTGGTGTATACACTTAGATCTGCCTTTCAAAACATTGTGCCAATAAGCTTAAGACCAATTATCACAATAATTTTAGTAGGAAGAAGCCAAATATCGTGGCTTTGAGAGAGACGCTGGGCCAGGCTGGCAAAGGTACATCAGTGCCTAGAGACACAACAGTTGCTAATGGCTAAGGCACTGAACTAGTAGAAAATCCTCATTTAATCTCATTAAGGACAACAGGATTCGGTGCATTACACAGGATCAGATGGGAAGGGTACATCATTACATCTGAGATGCTCTGCTAATCATGGCAATGGCAAAAGTCTACAAATGGTAAGCTTCTGTTTTCTTCTTTAGGTTGTGAACCTGGAGGTCAGGACTCATTTCCTATCTGTCTGGGAATTTTGCACTCTGGTGCAGCCAGTATTCATAACTCTGAACATCAATCCTGAAAGGAATGGGTACAACCAAACCCAGACGCTGCCCAGCAGTTCATGTCTGGATTCAAACAGCTGCCGGGGCACAGACAAAAAAACCTTGTGCTGCTGGGTGCTAAGGCCAAGCAGGCAAACATTACCATGAAAAACCTGGAAGCTGAGTGGGGCAAGGAAGAAAAAAAGTTAGCTCGTGAAGCAAATGTGTGTGCCAAGCTGCTGGTTTTGGTGAACCAGGAAGCTGATGTCTGGTTTACATAACAAACCTAAAGTCTGCTCCATTTCCAGCACGGTGAGCCTGATTCTGTGGCTGTTTGACAGGACAGGGGATGGATCAGGACAGGGGATGGATCAGGACAGGGGATGGGTCAGGGCAGGGGATGGGACAGGACAGGGGATGGGTCAGGGCAGGGGATGGGTCAGGGCAGGGGCACAGCCGGGGCAGGGCGGGCACACCCGCACCCCCTGCCTGCAGCGCTGCCACCCCCCAGGCCACGGGCACCTCTGTCTGGCACCACAGAACAGGGGGGTGGCTCCAGGCTGGGGGATGGCTCCAGGTCCAACAAAACTCAGCTGGAGCCACTTGGAGAGAAGGGGGAGATGCTGAAGGGGTTCCATGTGCCCGCAGCTGGCCAGGCAGTTGTGCGGCTTTACATCAGCTGAAAGCTGCTCAGGTGTGCTCCAGTCTGCTGCTGTTATCCACAGAGAATAAGAAAAACTTCTAGGAATGTTTTGGGCATATTTCAGCTGCCAGTCCTTTGGTGGCATGGTCCTATATGGAATGTCTGACTTCTCACACTTCTTAACCTGTGTTTCCACAGTGCCTCTGCCTGGTGTATCCCTCTCCAAAGCAATTACACTTTACCAGTAAAAGGCAACACCTACAGCATGGCCAAAGAGACCCCAGTTTTCCTTTTCTCATTGACAATCTTGTGTTTTCTCACCAGCATCATCTTTTTTGTCCTTTTCCCATCTTGGTCACTTTTCCCAGCAGAGTTTGACAGGCTGAAGTTACTGAATTGTAGGGATAAATCACCTGCAGTTACCATGGGCGGCTGCTCCTCACGGATAGGCAGGCATATAAAACATCTCAGAGAAAAAGCAGATCGATTTCTTCTGTGACATGATTGACACAAATACTGTCAATCTTACATTATGTGTGATTGTTTATATAAAGAGAAAGAATCCTTACTTCCTCCTGGGGCGTTTGGGAATTTGGCAGGGTCTGAAAGCGAGTCAGTGGTGCATAGGCTAATGCTCCTCGGAGAGGGTGTGCTTAGTGCTATTGAGGAGATCACATTAGTGCTCTTGACACAACCAAACAGAAAGTCCCAGATGAACAATGAGTTTTTAGGATGAAAAGTGAAACGTTAGGAAGGTGTGTACATCGCCGTGAATTTGCTTCACCTTGCTCGTTCATGTGGTGGTAACAGAACTATTTTTAGGTGTAATCCTTCAAACAGAACATGACTTCTCCTTTCTGATTAGTACAAAGCTGGCTGCTAGTCAAAGGATAATTATTTCCCAACACATCACCTAACACACACCAGCAAACAAAACACTCATTATTTGAGCTATCCACCACTAACTGTTGTTTAGCAGTTAACATTTTCTCAACAGCTTTATATAGGACTAATTGCTGCAGCTTCATTAACAGAGGTCATTTGCTGTTGGTAACAATACTTTTCTGGAGATAGTCTCTCATATGAGATTAGATTATCAGGTCAAATTCTGCTCCCAGTGGCAATGATGCCTGACCGCATTTGGCCTCACAAAAGTCTGCTCTTTTCAGTTCATAGCTGCCCAATTTCCAGCCCTGCAGCTGATACATTACATAAAGGAAGTAAGTGCACTCCACCAGACGGGAAATTACAATAAATTAGGAAAGTGTGCAGCACAAGGAAGGATTGCAAAATAGCCACTTAAAGGTTATTAATAAAACCTCAGCCTCAGAGAGGGTTTAGGAGGAAAAAAAAGCTGATAAAGAAGCTGTCCTTATAGTCGAGGACACATGGACACCCAAGAGGGAAAGTAGCATCTGTGTAAGAACCAGTGCATGCAGCAACTCAAACAGCCAGCTGACGCTGTCAAATGCACAGTTCACATCCTAAGACACCTTTTTTGCACACAGTTCCACGTTGCTTGGAGTTACAGACAGTGGATGCTGAGGTCTGCAGTCTCAGAGTGCAGCAGATTTGCAGGAGGGCTTCTGTGCAGCTCTCACTGGTGGGGAGTCCTTCTGCAGAACCTGCTGCTTTCCTGAAACAGCCTCAACTTCTGCGAGCACACGGAAAACTGAATCCAATCCTTCAACCTGATCTATTCCCATCTAAACACGTGGAGAGAGGCAGCCTTCTTTCCAGAAGTGCTGAGCAAACACCGCACAGAGTGCAGCCGGCGCCGTGGAGAATCAGGCGTCTTCCATGTGGAAGTCTCCAGGCATCCTCGCCAAATAATTCCGGTCCTGGCAGCTGCGGGACATTCTCTCTGAGCGGATTTCTGGTTTACCTGTGTCTCCCTTCCCCGCAAGTCTGCAGCTCTCTGCTGCTTTCCTGCCCACGTACGTGTGCAGCCGCATGCCTGCCACCTTTTCTCTCTGACTTGCAGCTCCAACTGCTAATCCACGTCTGCTTTTCGTCAGAAAAAAACTATCCATCCTGAGCGTTTGACTCATTGCCTCCGGAGTATTTCAGCTGCCCCACAGCGTTTCTCAGAGTATCCTTCTTCTCTGCAGAGAACAGCCTGTTCTGAGTGTGATCCACGGCAGACTGCTCGCCAGCAGCCTCCCCTTTCCCACACACGTGTGTGCCATATGTCCCGCTCTGTCCTCACTGTTACCGTGCCACCGCCTTTTCCACGCCATGCAGGAGGGACTGGCATGCCCTGTGCGGGCTGCCAGTGGGATTACTTCAGCTGTCTATGAAGGGACTCCGTGTGTCAGCTCCAGACTCTTCCAGCGGGTCGTCAACTGGCAGAAATTCAACAGCAGACGAATCCTGGCTGCTTTGCTGACACAGCTGGCCCTTCTGAGGTCAGTGGGCTAAACTCATCCTACCTCAGTGCCATTACCCTTGTCCAGGAGGTGCATCACCCAGCACAGTTCTTCAGCAGGGCAAGTTCTGGCCATAAATTTCCCACCTAAGTTAGACCCTGTTGAGAAAAAATTGTCACCACTTTTTAAAGTCTGAGGACAGGAGTGTTTGGATAGTTAAAACTGAGTGTGTGAACTGATTTATGAGATGAAGATCCAAGCCCATTAGGCTGTCCTGCTCCATGTAGTAGGCACTGTGCTTCCTCAGGATCCAGCACCCTGCTGGGGATGAGGGCTTGACAGCCACTTCAGTCCCCAGCCAGGTGCTGGGACCCTGTCCTGCTCTACCCAGCAGGCAGGCACCTGCCTGGCTCTGTGTTCCACAACATGCACAAGGAGAGCAGCGCTGTCTCCTCATCCCATCCCATCCCATCCCATCCCATCCCATCCCATCCCATCCCATCCCAGACATGCACAGCCAACATCTCGCTGCTGGCATCAGACATCACATCCAGTGCGCCCTTTTGGTCCTGTTGTGTTTGCTGTAATCAGAGATAAAACCAGATTGTTTGGGGTTTTTTAATCATTTAGTGACAGAGTGGCAGAGCCCACTTCACTTAGCTCCTGATCTGATGTCACCCCAGTATTTTAAGGAGCCCATTTCACTGTTATCAAGGAAGACACCATTAATTGCAGCTCACATCAAACTCCAGTAACATCACTGGGAAAGTATTATTTACTTCTCCAGTCCCTTTATTTTGTATTTGCATAAAAAGAGTAACTTTTTTTTCCCCATGAAAATACAACATTAGAAATTACAAAGGACAAATTCCTTAACTTTGAAAACAAAGAAAAACGAACAACTGGTTTCCAAAACAAACTGCAAGCCACCACCCTGAAGAACTCGCTTTGGGAAGTGCTGTTCCTGGGAGCTGATATTTAATTAAACTGTACTCCTGAGTTTAATAAAGCTAAAACTTACTTCACTTTTATTCTGCATTTTGTTTCTCTGTCTGCCATGTATTCATTTCAGTAATGAAAACCTTTGAAACCACAAGGCTAGAGCACACCTTCATAAAGCAATAAAGGAAGACAATCCTTCAGAGCAGGGACACAAAGCTGCAGCACTTCTGCTCACTGTAACTCCTTACTTAGAGCAATGAAAAATAAAACATTCTGTTATCAAGACCTGCTTGGGCAGGATCAGGCCTGCTGTCAGCATGAGGTGGACTTACTTGTGGGGTGGCATGTAATGTTTACAGAGATTTCTTTCTACTCAAGACCACTTTAAGCTTTCAAATTAAACCTTAATCTCTGTAATCTTAACCTCTGTAATCTTAAATATTCTAGACTCCTGACTCCCAGCCATGTACTCCTATGACAACAACAACAAAAGAAAAANATTTAATAAATGTTTTCCTCAAGAAAAAAAAAGAAAAGAAAAAAAAAAAGGAGAAGAATATATTCCAGAAAGGAATAGTTCAAGAAAATGAGTATTCATTATCAGAGTGGAAACACCTTGTCTTTAGCCATTAATTTAGCCATTAATTTTTTCCCATTAATAAGGGAAGTCACTGGACCTCAGTGCAACAGGAACACAACCATACTGGGTTTCAAACAGGTTTTTTACAACACTGTGTCAGGAAAAGCCATTAGATCAAGTTGTATTGGTAATCTGAGCCATCTTTGGAGAAAAACAAATGCTGTTCTTCCCATTATAGGTTGGTATTGTTGCAAAACCTATAGAGACACACTTGCTTGTGCTGCAATGGTATTTATTGCACATAGACCAATTACTTACACAGTAGTAAATTGCACCAAAGTATAAATATGTTATAAAACACACATAGAGAGGAAAATGGAAATGACACACAAGTGCTAAAATAACAGCAGATTCACGTGGGCATTTGGAAATAAAAATAAAAATAATAAAGTCTCTTAAGATATTTTAATTTATAATATGGATATATTTACAGTACCTTCAAAAATAATATTAAAAAGTCACTCTCTCAATAAAACTATAGCAGATCAGACAAAACCAGAAATCAGGTTCAGGGTCGGTGTTACTCAAACCTCCGTTTCCTTTTCAATCTGCATGTGTGTATGTGTGTGCAAGTAACATCTTCAAATAACTTTACAACTCTTTAACACTGTGCAAAAAAACGACTTTGTCGCCATTAAAAAAAAAAAAAAAAAAAGTGTGCAGTAAATTTTTGTTGCCAGGATTCTCCCCTCTCCCTCGGTTCATCTGTAATTACAATGAACAAGCCGCAGAAGGCTCCTCAGTCACCCCCCTCCCCGGCCCTTGCCATAAAACCCTACTAGTGGTATGTAAATATGCTGTTTAATATAAACACGGTCCGTTCATTCCCCTGTACAATATGCACAGTTTGAGGTAGAAGTTTCTCAGCCTGACTGCTATTGTCTGGCCGAAGGAGATAAGCACAGTAACTCACTGCCGGCTGATGCAGAGGGAATAAGCGCAAGAGTGTGGATTGGGTTGTTTTACCCCCTTTCAAAATATACCAGTGCTCCTCGCTGCTCATTATTTTCTCTCTCGCCACTCTGCAGACGAGGAGAGCACGGCTACTCCGAGCTAAGAACTCATCTCGCCAGCGGGTCTGGCCGGCCGCGCTCTGTGCCCGGAGCACCTGCAGCACCGACCCCGCGCCTCCCNCCCCGACTGCGGCCGAGCTGGGCCTCCAAGGGCCAGCAGCACCCGCTGGTTCGGCCACCAGCACGGTCCTGGGACGGTCACCCGAGCGCGGGCGCCGCCGCCACGGTCCCCGCGACAGCGCGTCTCCTAAAGGCGAGGTGGCTGTCTCTGGGATGGGCTCTTTATTTCCTTTGTTCTCCGGCCAGTGGGTTTCCTGTTTTCTGTAGTTTCGGATGAGGTATGTCGTACACCAGTTCACCTGCTTTTATTCCTAAGTAAACCCCCGCGCTCCCCCTGCCAAGGCAGGGATCGTTTCGCTTGGCAATAGCATTACCATCGGGCAGCTGCCGGGGATTTCTCCGCTCCTGCGCGTCTCCCTGCCCGCCTTTCCCCCCCTGTCCCGGCTCCGACGCGGCCCCCACGCCCCCCCCCTATACCTTGGACTCCGAGTCGGAGGCTTTGCTATGCCTGTCCTCCAGGCTGGACTCGCTGCCGCCCCGTGTGCCCCCGTTGCAGTCGGACCAGGTCCCTGCCAGGCTGCGCTCGGGGGAGCCCACGGTGCTGATGAAGCCCCCGGGCAGCCGGGCCAGCTCCCCGCCGCCGCCGTGCAGCCACCGGTCGGCTTTCCGGCGGCAGCAGAGCAGCCTCTTGAAGGCCTTACGAAAGTCGGGGCTGCGGCAGTAGATGATGGGGTTGAACGCGGAGTTGGCGTAGCCCAGCCAGTTGAAGAAAACGAAGAGCCAGTCCGGCACCAGGTCCCTGTTGAAGACGTTGACGATGTTCACCAGGAAGAAGGGGAGCCAGCAGAGGGTGAACACCCCCATGATGATGCCCAAAGTCTTGAGGGCTTTCTGCTCCTTCATGGCCATGACGCGGGAGGTCTTTCGCTTGCTGGCCCTCCCGTTGCCGAGGATGGGCTGGTGGTGAGGGTGAGCGGGCAGGGGCGTCTGCGGCTGCTCCTGGCTGCCGTAGAATCGGCCCTCGCACCTATCGATCTTCCTCATCTGCTCCTTGGCCTCTCTGTACACCCGGAGATACACGAAGATCATGATGAGAAGGGGGATGTAGAAAGAAATGATGGACGAGGCGATGGCGTAAGCCCTGTTGGTGACGAAGTCGCAGCAGCCCGGATCCTGGTAGCACTCCAGCGCCTGGGGGTCGTCGTCCCGCCACCAGTGCATCATGATGGGCAAGAAGGAGACCAGGGCAGAGATGGCCCAGACGGTGCAGATGATGCCCTTGGCCCGACCCTTGGTCATGAGGCTCTGGTAGCGGAAAGGCGAGGTGATGGCCAGGTAGCGGTCGATGGCGATGACGCACAGGGTCTCGATGCTGGCCGTCACGCAGAGCACGTCCAGGGAGGTCCAGCACTCGCAGAGGAAGGATCCCCAGAGCCAGGTGCCCCGCACCACCAGCGTGGCCCCGAAGGGCACCACCAGCAGCCCCATCACCAGATCGGCGCAGGCCAGCGAGGTGATAAACAGGTTGGTGAGGGTCTGCAGCCGCTGCGTCCTCCCGATGGCCGCGATCACCATCACGTTCCCGGCCACGATGAGCAGCACCACCAGGGCCATCAGCAGGCTCATGCCCACAGCCCACTGCTGCGACAGCAGCTCGGCGGCGGGCAGCTGCCTGCTCCCCGGCGGCACGGCCGTCACCCCGGCCACGGAGCGGTTCTGGG
>WEIU01022690.1:572907-604346 GCA_013389925.1 Aegithalos caudatus | reverse complement strand
TTTTTTTTTTTTTTTTTTTTTTTTTTTTTTTTTTTTTTTTTTTAATTTATACATCATAAGATGGTGATAAATTGCCTCACTTTTCACCTGCTTGCTTATCATTTTGTGTTTACAAATTAAATTATAATACTCCAGCTCTGCAAGTAACATTTCTGATGGCAAATCCCCTTTTAGATACCACCTATTGGGAAATATCTCTTCAGTCTGCATTTGGCAACAGACACCTGGTATGGTAAGGTGAAGTGCTTACCAGTCCCCTGTTTCCTGGAGGTAAAGTGGATAAACATGTGTTCTGTGCTTTTGGAAATCTGGTTTAAAGCTTTATTTTTTACATCTTTCAGTAAAATAATTATGGTCTTAAAATGTAGTTTTAACTAGGGGGAAAAAAAAAGCAAGCTGAAGACCCTTTACTCAGTCTGATTTTGGGCTCAACACCTTTCTTTTCATTATGACTTAATGCAGAGTATTTTTTGAGCTAAGTGACTCTCCTGCATTTAAACCCCTGTGTTGTGTGGGCACTGGAGTTTGGCAATGCTCTGGGCAGGAGATGGGTGTCAGTCCAGGGCTGGCAGCTCCAGCCAATCCCTTCCTTGTGTCTCCAAAGTCTTTATCATGGACTTTATCATGGACTTTATCATCCCACAACACTGGCAGCACTGGCAGAGGGCAGGCTCTGATCCAGCCTGGTGGTGCTAGGCCAGATTTACATGGATTTGGGGAAGATTGGATAGGACAGCCCCTTGCAGGATGAGGCCATCAGTGAATTTCCCCCACACCCAACAAAGCCTTCCTGTCAGACTCCTCTCTAGTTTTGTTCAGTGTCTGATGAAGCAAAGTTATTATTGAGTCTTATCTCAGTTTTTATTGTAAGAGCCTAATTTTGAAGTCAGGTTAACCAGACCTCCCTTTTCCCCATCCTCTTCAATCAGCAAGACATTAAGTAATACACAAATACCTCACTATGGCTTCAAGCTAAATTCATTTATGACCAAGTAACATAAATGATACTTGCAAGAAATTTTCAATATGCCTGGTTTTTTATATGCAATTATTTTGGACAAAAAAGGAGATTAACCTTTTTTAAAAGTTTTTTTTTCTATTAGCTGTTAGACTTAATGCATGTAACTCCCTCATATCTGAGTAGCAAAATCTTGCATCTGCCAACAAATTTGTAATGCATTAGTAACAAAGCTGTAATTGTATCTAATAAATACTCTCTTGGCTCTCTCTGGGCCTTTGTAAATCTGAATAGCTGTGAACCACTTTGCAGTCCTCATCTGAAAGGTCTCCTACAGACAGAATATTATGACTATTTTAAATATAAAAGCTGTTACTGAGGCACCCCTGTGTTCGAGCTGTTCTTGACAGTAACCACAGGCTGCTCACTGCAGCCTTGCAATCTGAAACTGCTAAGCTTGTAGTTAGCTTAGCTATTGTCACTCAGCAAACACCTTGTTCCTTATGATTTATTTGTCCTTCTGTTCTGCAGACTGTCCAGGAATGAGTTTGGGACATTTAACACGTTAATTATTCACAATGATTCAGGGAGATTCACATTTCAGGCCACAGGCTCTCTGTGAGCCCTTTGCCTTCCCAATGTCTTTGCGTATTTGCTGCTCCTCGTGCGTTGTCTGCAGAAGTCATGGATCACTGCAAGCCATATCACGTGGCACTGCTTTTGTTCCACAAAGGATGAGTCTCCAACCCCTGAGAGGCACTTCTGGAAGGAACACAGGAGGGCTTCTGACGTGAGCATCAGGCCATCTCACTGTTTCCCAGTTCTAGGCACCTCTCACACAACTGTTTCTGAAGTCACATATCTTTGGAGACTGGGTTGGGCATCTGGCTTTGCTGTCAACTTTTTTTTACTTCAGTTGCTCCTTGCAGTTGTACTACAGAGGGGATGGTAGTTTGAGTGAGGTAGGAGAATGACTGGATCTGGCCTGTGGTACAGGAATGCCCTCCTGCAGATTTAATCACATTCATTAGGTCAGAGGAAGGGATCAAAGGGACAGACAGGAGAAATGGCTTTGCCCAGAAGGAACATTGCAAGGTCAGATTGTAACTGGCAGCTTGAGGATCTCCATTGGTGTGGGATTGGTGACTCCTGATTGCAATGAACTTGTCTTTTCCTCTTTATGCCCATTTCCTGCTCTTGTTACTCTTGGCACCAGTTACCATACCATGAAAAGATATTCTTGTGGGAGCAGAACTAAGGGGGCAAGGCCCTTGTTTCTCTCTCAGTGAAAAGTTCTGATAATCCTGACGTGCTGCAAGGCCTCTGGGGAGTGGTAGCTGTGCTTGCACAATCACCAGGAGCAGGAGTTACATACAAGACATAAAGTGATCCCTCTGCTCTATTGAAAATAGAGTAGCAAATAAACACCTGGCATTAGCCTACTGGCAATGCCTGTGCCCAGGTTTAGGTGCCAACTTTTAGAAATATGTGAGCCTGGTGGCATGATCCCAAAAGCAAGCAATGAGAACAACCAGAGGCCTTGACACTGTAGCTGGAGTGGAAAGACTGAAAGAACTGTGTTTGTTTACTCCAGAGACATCACTAAGGGGACACAATGGCAGAGTAAAATGTTCCTGCAAAGAAGAGAAGAAGAAACTGTTCTTTACTGAAGAAGGAATGGACGAACATTACAACAAGAGCCATTGAGGCTGCAGTGGAGACAGCTGGACTCGAGTCTGGGATGGCTGGGAAGTAACTTTGTGCAATTAAGTAAGGTCTCAGGTTAGAAGCATCACTGAATTTTAGAGTTTAAACTTCTCTTACATGTAGTAAAGAGAAATGTTAGTTCTGGCTGTGCTTCAATTCTCTTTGAGGAAGCTTTTTTCTCTACATTGTCTAATGAGGAAGCCCAGCTTCCTACATTAGCCAATTCATTTAAGTGCCTGAAGTTAAAAGGGATCAGCCTGGGCCTCAGTGACTGGCCTTTAGCCTGTGGCTCATCCTCAGACCCCGGGGTCCTGTGTCACATCTCCAATTTCTGCTTTCATCATTGCCTTTCAACTTCTTTGATGCAGCAAATCTTTGCTTCACAAAAGCTTGAACAATCTTAACATTACACATATTTTCTGTTCTTCAGGAAATTTAAGCATTTATTTACTGTGCCAAACTGTTAAATTATTTTCCCTTTAAATATGTAAATTTGATTCTAAAGGCTTTATCAGCTAAACCATTTTCCTTCTAGAATAATTGATAATGAGTAACATTTTGCCTACTGGGTCATATTCCAGCGTAAGTGCTAAAAAGCAGATAAGGGAAAGGAGGTTTTAGTCTCAATTTTCAAAGATTCTTTAGAAACACCATCAAGTAGTGTAAAAAAACTAGAAAAAGATGCCATAGCAACACTATAATAACCTGACTGTCCTACCAGGTCAGAAGATGTAGCACTAACAGAAGTTAATCTATAACCTCATTACTGTGTACTAAAGCAGTATTGGGGCATCATCTTGGTTATTTAACATTAAACACTGTTTTGTGGCAAAGATGCCTTCCCCTGAAAAATCATACTGGCCTAAAACTCTTGAGGTTTTACATTTAGAAAAACTGAGGTCTTTCTTAAATGCTCTGTATTCTGGTTGGTTTTTGCTTGTTTTTTTGCTGGTTGATTTTTTTTTTCCTTGAGCTCTTAGGGTACACTTGCTTTCCTTTCAAGTTGTAAGCCAGGAGGAAAATAAAAGGTGAAGGTCTTCAATGAACTTTCTGAAGCTGAAACTGAAAAAAAGCATGGAATTGATATTTCAAACTGGAATCAAAACACCTGCATTGGAAAAAGCTTCTGCAGCATGACAGAAAGTCTGTTACATGGTATATGTTATATCCATGCTTCCATGGTTCACTCATGGCAGGAATGAATGCTGATGGAATGACTGCCAAGCATGAAAATGATCATGATGATGATGATTATAACCTGTCTTCTCAAGTCTTTCCTCCTGTTGTCTAATTGCAACCAGGGCTGGCAGGGGAAAAAGATCTCCAGTAGAATGAGCTCCTACCAATGTTACTGAAAATTCATTTGGGTAGAGTGAAGAAAGCCTACCAGTGCCTCACTCACAGAAAGGCTGCAGAGCTTCTTTCACAGCAGATATCCAAGAACCCACATGGCAGAAGTATATTTGAAATGAAACTCCCCACAGGTTTAATTTTCAGGGGAGTAATTGTTTCAACAATATGTGGTTGGAATTATGGCACTTAGAGACTCAATTGCTCTTTAGCCACCTACTCCTCATCCCCCAGCCTCAAGTACTTTGAACCCCTTTGCTTCCTATCAACAAATTGAAACCAAAGAAAAGTTAAAACACCACCTGGGAATTACACTTCTCCGTCCTGTGTTTGTTCTCTACAGCCAATCTTTACTTCATACTCACTGCAGTTATTGTTACAAATCAGGACTGACTTTTTAATTTTGATTACCAGCTCAACCAGGTCTGCTTGATCCCTTAGAATCAAACTTTGTTTTTCTTCCAGCTCTATAAACAACGAAGCTCCTGGGCTCAGCTAGACAGTGGCTACTGCTCTCACACTGCTGTAAAGGCATGAGCTGTATCAGAGCACAGCTTGCTCCTGCAGCTGCCTTGGCTCCAGAGGGGTGTTTGTGTCAGTGAACTAATCACACATGGCTTGGACAAGAGGCAGGCAGGAGCAGATAAGGGGCTGTTTTTGCAGAGTCCGTTCTTTGTCCATGGCTGTGTTTTGGTGAATGAAATCATTGCAGTGCAGACAGCAGTGTGACTGAGCAGGAAGGGAGCCTCGATGCCCCTTAGTTACAATCCCCACTTGGTTATGTGCTCCCAGCCTTGGACACTTAACCCTTATGTGGCTTCTTCTCTAAGCAGTAAAATTTTGTGTAAGAACAGTGGCGTGTTGTCTGGAAGTGGTGAACTTTAATACCTTTAAAAACAACATATATACTAAACAAGCAGATACTTAGGAAAGAGAAGAAGAAAAACCTTCCCTAGCATTTTCCTCCTATGTGTGACAGAATAGGAAGAAATAGCACTTTTTCTGTTCAAGATTTGTCCCTCCAGTATGAGTGGGAAGCCAATAACTTGGATATTTTTAGTCCCAATGCCGTGAGCTGCCTATGGCACAGAGTAGTTCCAATACAAAATTATATGCTCTCTTCCCTAGATGCAACATAAATAAATCAGTATTCTCTTAGCTAGGCAGTTCCCACATTTGTTGGTTTGGTGAGTGAAATGGAGATGGTCTGTCTGTGGGTGTTGCCCACCACACAGGGACTTGATGCCCAGCAGGAATTCCCAGGAATCCCAACTGGTGAACTATGGTTTGCCCTGCTGGGCTTGAAGCAGGTGTGCCTTCAAGGGAGGGCCTTGAAATTTTAATTGACTGCATGTGTTCTTAATTTCACAGGAAGATGATTGCAGGAAGGAAATGAGCTAAGGTGAGATGTGAGGGGAAAGAAAATAAGCGCTGTGAGACAGATAACAAACCTGGTGTGCTGCTGGGGAGGATTGCTGTGAACATGGATGGGGAAGAGCTGTGCCAGGGAGTGAGTTTAGCACAAATAGGAGATGTCCTGAAGAATGGCTTTGGACAAGACACGTGAACATAGCTAGAGAAGCTGAAAAAGGAGGAATATCAAGAAAAACTTCCTGCTGGTGTGAACTAGCAGGCTGTGGAGCAGACTTAGAGAAGCAGCAGAGATCCTGAACAGATCACAAAGCAAAATACAAATGGGATCAGTTGTGCTCAAGCAGAAAGGTAAGGACCATTCCTGCCTTTGGAATTCAACATAGCAAGAATTGTCTCCTCTGAGAGAGAGATGATACTGAGACTATAAAAGACTAGAGGTTTTATTTTGTGTAAACAGAAGACCCATGGATGGGCTGATCCACACAGTTGGCTAAATACGTTGGGCTGGACTCCATTATTCCTTATTGCTTGATATGTCTTCCCTGGAAGCTCAAAAATATGGCTCTTCATCAATTAAACAATGCTGGATAGAGTCTTAAAACCTTTCTCAAGAGCCACATCCAGAAACTCAGGCAGCTGGCTGGATCTGAGCCACTGGGTTTTGACTTCAAAACAAAAAAATCTCCTATGAACTGAGAGATCTGTTGCTATCAGTTTGTCTTTTGTCTGAAATGAACCATTATCTGCTTGCTTGGGATCAAAGGTAAATAATTCATTAACACAAGAGGGAAGGAAAAAAAGGATCCTTTAGCAAGAGAACTGCCCATTTTGAGGCAGCCTGTTGTCAGGTCATGGCATGGCATTCCTATGTCACTGATCTGAAGAGTGACAGGGAAAAAAAGGTTTAAATGGGGGAAAAAGGTTTAAAAAAATGAATGAGCTCAGATTGTTTTCTCAGCCAGCCTTGCAGTGATGAGCACACAGTCAAGCTGTGACTGTTGCATTTGTACACTGTCCCTTAAACCCAGGCAGCCTGAGTGGGTGGAGAGCACTGCTGTGGCTCACACTTAGCATATGCAATTAGCACTTTTTATGTGTTCCCTTCTATACCTCTCAATTTCTCACCTCTTTTACATTCTCAAGGCATTAGACTGTGCTGAATGTTTGACCCACAGGTTCTTCTTGCACCTTTCTTGGTTGGATGGGTTGAGTGTGGTGTTGCAGCCATGCAGAACAATCAATTTACAGGTGTTGGGTCAGGCTGGAATAGCTTACCCTGTACTAGTGTCCCTCAATACAGATAGGAAAGTTTGGATCATCTCAGCAATAACAAATTATGTGTCTCTAATTATGCTTCAAACTCTGAGCTGCCTTGTTCCTCAACACTGTGAACTCTCTCAAGTGTTTATTGCTGTCCTGGTTACCTTTCCCTCACTGCATCAGCCATGCAAAGAAACCCCCATTTTTTATCACACTCATCGTCATGACAACACATTTATGTGCTGCTGCTGTCATTTTATAGCTCTAAAGCTGAGGAAACAACTCTGCTGTACTCCAGCCCTGTGAGCCCCAGTGCTTTATGCTCTTGTTCTGCCCTGAGCTCTTTCCTGAGGTCATTTAAACTTCTGCTTACTTCCCTTTCTCTAGGGAAAACAGGAGAAAGGGACTGAAATGTTAAAGCATGGGTGATGTCAGGATGGGTCAAAGGGGGAATGAAAGGAAAACAAGAAGTGAGATTAAAACTGGAGACAAACCTCTCCTGGTGTAACACTGATGTACAGGATAATCCCTCCCACCCTCTTCCCACTTTGGATTCATAAACACAACAATATGTTTGGGTAAATCCATTGTCTTTCAGCCTTCTCTTTGCTGCAAGATGTTACAATTTCATGGAAGACAGGAATCCTACTTTCTCAGTAACTTTTTTATTTCTTATCCTCGGATCTCCACTGGTAACAGAGGAAGCAATTTTAGCCTACTTTAATATGGTGCTTGAGACAGGGATTATGCTTCCATGGGCAGGGGTTGTCTTCTGATAATGAGATCCTGGCTAGCACTATGTTCTGGCTGGTGTTATTCTAAGCACTAAAGACCCCATCTAAATTATGGAAAAATGCCAGTGATTATGTTGATAAATAGGACAATCCCAAAGGGTTTTAAATAGCACTTCACAGCTTTGACAAGCTGCCTCAAAATTTCCTTGCAAATGAGAAAGTTAACACCTGGCTGGGAAATTTATTAAAATTGCAAATGTTAATTTGCTTCTGGCTTGACTTGGATCACTCATAATCTACAAGAAAATTGCACAGGGAGATTTGACCCAAAACGCTGAATTATTTGAATATTTCCATTTCAAGAGCATCTGAGTTGGTGAAAATGTTACTGGAAATAATTATGTTCTTTAGAGTGTATTGATCAGACCCTACCTTGATGCTACAGAATTCTCTAAAGTGGTCTGATGGATATCTCCAAGGACTTTAGTTGTAATCATTGCATGGAAAGTTCCTGTTACACAATTGTACTTTATACCTGAGAGAACTAGTGCCTCTTCTGGCACTTGAAGTGCCACAGCAAAAAGCACTTGAGACCACCTTCCATGGCAAAATGAAGTTGTGCTTGACACATAATGATATGTAATTGGGAGTGGAGTTATCCCTGGGAAAAGAATATGCAGCCTTAACCTTCCTCCCAAACCACTCATCACCATAGGACTGTTTCCTGCATTACTGAACACAACAGAAAGATCTGTGTTACTTTTTGGTCACTGAAAGGGAACTGAAAAGTCTTTCAGACCCTGGCAAGTGAAAGGGGACACATGATAAAATCTGTATTTAAGAATAAGACAGATGGAGTGTCCTTCCTCTGGCCTGATCCAGTGAAGATATCAATCAGACATGGCTCTGAGTTTCCTTAACTAATTTGGTACCTCCACCCACAGCTGCTGGATTTGGGAGGATCCTGGGGTGCACTACCTGTCCTTACCTCATCTTTCCTAAATCCCAGCTGCTGCAGCTCACCAGGGTGACAGAACAGAGTTAGGGGGGTGGACTGTGTCTTAGGGTGAGTTTCTTGCCATCCCTATTTTCAGTAATTTTGCATAAATGCAACAGAGTTTGGCCCACTACAACAACCTGGGCTGAATTTCCCCAGCCCACCACAAGTCCTGCCCCTTCTGGTACATGACCTAGTTTGTTCCCACATCCCAGGAACACACACATCATCCCAGAGGATCTGCTTGGATCTCTCCAGCTCTGTCCCTCTGCTGGGTGAGGCCATTTGTGTTCCAGGACTCACAGATCCTCCCTCTTAGCAGCTGATGTGACTTCAGCATGAAGGAAAAACAAAGTGGGTTAAGCTTGATTTTAATTAAACATTTCCTGCTTTCACAATGAAAGTGGAAAACACGTGTGGGTGTCTCCTCATGCAGTGTGATGGACAAAACAATGCTCTGTAGGAATGGTGTAGATGTTAAACCCTTTGGCACATCTTGTCCAGCTCACTTTCCTTTGAGCTCGGGCTGGGAGGATGTACTTAAAATATTTCCCTCCTGTGTGTTTCATAGAGTCCTACAGAGGATGAGGAGAAATGAAAATTCACGCAGACTCCTTCAAACAGAAAGGATTCTTCACAAAAATGGCCTGTTTCCCTTAGTTCCTAGCCCTGGAAGGAATGATAGGATGTGCAATAGATTCAGTCTCAGAAAGAGGTGTGATGCTTTGATTTCAGAATGGCTGTAGGGAATCTGTTGTTTCCTATAACTCTGTGTGTACAAGTTGTAAAACTTCTACCTGGGCAAAACCACTCTTGACTACAAGATTCCTCTTTTGCCCTGCTGCACTCTCACCACTTGCCAGTATCTGGGACCACATCCAAAGGTTCCTCTCTGAAATAAGAAACTGATTTAGAGGGGGATACTCAGGGGCAGTCAAATAGCAATCACAGCCTGATTGACTGGGTGAGATACAGATGTGGCTCCACGTGACACTTCATAGGCTTGCAAATCTCATGGAAGTGCTAAGGAACTCTCACAGGGAAGTCTGTATTTCCTAAAAGATGTGGAGTCAGTGGTTGCATCTATTGCATTTTTGGCTTCAGTCCCATAACTGAGCCTAAACTGGTTGCTCATGTGAACTGGCAGTGCTCTGGCACGGGGCTGGAGTGAGTTGGCCCCTGGAGCAGAGGGATTAACTGGTGGCACTGAAGGTCCCTCGGGGATGTTTTCCTTGGAGTGCTGCCTTCCTCTTTCAGTTGAGCAGCCCTGTGGGCAATGAATTAAAATGAAGACACTCTAAGGAAGTACATGGAAAACACCCTGTTCTCCTGCACAACTTGTGTGGATGCAATTGGCTCTTACTCATTTTGGTTCTGAGAACTCAGGCCCAAATTCCAGCAACCATGGCAACCATGGAAAGCAGGAGAGAAGGTCTCCTCTGGCCCATGCCCCTCCTCCAGGACAGAAGCAGCTTTTGCCTTTACCATTCTCACCCATTCCCCACTTGTTTTGCAGAATCTCTTTTCATGCAGATTCTGTGGCATCCTCAAGAAATCTACTGCAGTTCTTCCCTACAACTTCAACCAAGAGGTTTTCCCTACTGTCTGGATTTCCCTTGTTGCAGCTGATGCTTCAGCTCAGATGTTCCCAGCCTCATCTGGAACAATGTCACTCCACCAGCCTTAGGACCTAAAGTTTCCAGCCTGGGCAGTCCCACCTGCTGCTCACCTTTTTACAAAGGGACAACATGAAACTCAGCCAGTAATTCAGTTTGCCCCCTTTTTCTGCACTTAGTTTAATTATTTCTGCTCTGCTGTAGTCCCTCCAGAATGATCTTTTTTTTCTTACACTTGTGGGTTTTTTTTTTTCCTATCTGCCAGGATATTTGATTTGCAGCCCCTCTCAGTTTAGTGGCCTCTGCAACTTTAGTTTCTCTTGGTGGAATTGTGAGGTTTGAAATCATCTGTATAGCAAAGCTCTGAAACTGGAAGTGAATCTGACATCCAAATTGTACAGCTCTTCTAGAACCCAAGGGGTTTTGGCTGAACTTTGTCTTTTAATAGCTTGCATTAACATCAAGGGCTACAATTGTGGCCTGACACAAAGCTATTGTTAGAAAGGTTTGCACTTTCCTAATAGAATATAAATGTTCTCAGAAAACAAAGTTCCAGTGAAGCTTCATTAGAGCGGGCTAGTGAAGCTCAGGGGATGGAGTCACCAAAGTCTTTCAGATATGAGCCCTTTTTCTTGTCTGCTTGTAGTTTTACTTGACTGCTCATATTATGATCTTGGCACAGATAAAAACCCCATTTGTGTGTGATCAGGGAGCAGTACTTACTACCTCATTGTTGGACTCTGCTGCAGGGTACAAAAGCATATTTCTTTCTTCTGCATACGGATGGATATTCCTGAATAAGGTAGATAATATCCAAATATTAAGGAACAACTTCCAAGAAGAATTTCTATCCTTCATGGTAGTAATCTTGATTTTACTCCTTCTTTAATTTATAAAGGTTATTTACTATTACTCTGACAAGGCTTGGTGAGATATGCAGCCCTGCACTATCAGGCAAGAAGAGTTATTGTGACAGCACAAGCTCTAACACCATCCATCCAGCCCATCAGTCACGTTTCCCAAAACACCCAGTGAAAGAAAGCAGTATTCTGTCCACTTCCTCACTGTTTTTACTCAAAATAAGCAGAAAATAGATGAGACTGTGTGAGGCCAAGCAGAGTGAGTCAATGCAGTCCTGGCTGCAAACTCCTTGCCATGGAGACAGATCCATTGCAGTGGCAGAGGATGGTGGCATTATGATGACATTCATTCCTGTTAACAGCACACTGCACTTCCACTCTTGTTCCCTGGGCTCCACTTTCCCTCTCAGTAGGGCAGGTCCCAGGGCAGGAGCAAAGATCTGAATTTTCCCCTCAGGTTACCCTAATGCCCTGTGGGTCTCCTTGCCAAGTGGCTGAAGAACCTGACTTGGAAAAAAAATTGTCAGAGCTGTGCTGATCTCGGTAAAGTCAGGATAAATTGTACCAGCAGAAGCTTTCTCAGGACTCTTAAGAGGAAATAAACTAGAGGATTACTTGGAAAACTGTACTGATATTCACAGAAAGGGCTAATCTTGAATATGACTGGCTAAAGCAATTGCTGGCACTAGAGAGTAGCACAAGTTAGGAGTCTGCCATGGAGAACAATCTGTCCTGGCTCATCCTGCACTGGTTATCTGGAGGGCTGTGGACTGGGGAGATGATGCTGACCCATCCCATCTGGCAGGGCTGGTCTGGCCATGGTTTGGTGCTCTGGAGACAGCACTGAAGGGGTGACCTCAGGAAGCCCATTTGCCCTTTCAGACCAACTTATCTGCTCTCCCTTGAGCTATCTTCTCTTCTGCAGAAGGCAGCAGCAAACAGATGGAGGGAGGAGGCAGAGGATGTGTGGTGTCTGAAGGCTCTGCCCATGGTTCATCAATGGCCTTAGTGAGGCTGAGGAACTGAGGCTGTCAGGGGTCTTGGGAGGAGAGAATGGGAGCAGAGGAGCTCTTGCAGCTTTCATTAAAGTAGGGCCCATCAAGGTCAGTGTAACACAAACACAGGCAGGGACAGCTATAGCTCCAAATTAAGATGGAAAAACAAAGGCTTAGTAAATGTCCTGACTTGTGGGAAGTCCCACCAGAACCCAAGTCCCACTCAGAAGCAAAGCCAGGAAGAGAACTTTTCCAATGATTGATGGTTCTGTTTATTTTTAAAAATTATTAAAATCTCTCCAACTCCCTACCCCACAAGTTTCTGGAATTTGATGTAAAGAAAACATTTCATTTCAGATTCAAGCATTGTAGGATGTTCTAAAACCTATTTTCTTGAACAAAAGAGAATGAAATTTCTAAATGAAGACCTATTTCCAGCTGGAAACCAAATGTTCTGGCTGGAGTTGCCAAGAGGAAAAATTTCAGCTTTCGCCATTTATTGTGGTTTGTTATTCATGGACAGTTGAATACAACTGAGACAAATTCACAAAACGTTTATGTTTGCTGGCAGGGCTCCTGACAAAGAGCAGCAGTAGACACTTGACAAAGTAGCAGCAGTAGACAGGAGCTCCTGTGCAGCATCTTTCCAGATCTGGGGGCTCTGGAAATCCAGAGGCTGTCTGTTCTGGGTGTGTATTCAGTAGGGGTTGTGGTGTATAACCCATGGCATCACCTGCCCCAGCTGTGCTGGGTGTTGCTGCCTGAAAATGTGCAGCACTGGAGTGCCTCAGTCAGAGGCTGCTGTTGTGGTCAAAGCTGATTTCTGCCCAGGTGGAACCTGCAGCTCAAGAAGTCTCCAGTTTGCTTGAGTGTGTCATTCCAAGGGTATCTTCAAGTTGGATTGCCCACAAGCTAATTTAGCTATGCCACTATTTATTCTGTATTCAGTGAATGTCTCCTAGGCATGCAAGAACATTAATCCAGGGAAAGGAGAGATTGAACACTCATATCTTTATTAGCAATTTCATTATTAAATGATTTGTAAAAGAGAACATGAATCTTTTTGTCACAAAAATATCCCCACACTGCTAACAGAAACTTATTATTCTGGATATTTGAGTAGAAGGAATGTTTAGCAAATCTTTGCAGGTGCAGGTGGCTTGACGGAATTTAAAATGACATAAAACTGTCTCTTCCTTTAGACAAGTCTTAAAGCTATTTATAGCTACTTATCTATTATGTTGTAGCCCTTCCTGGCTGTTTATAGCATCGTGTAGGGCACCTCTGGGAGTTACCATGTGCTTGCAGGGGACAGAACAAGGCTGTGGGCTCTGGCACTGTTTCCATTTTGCAGCACGCTTGTGCACACACACTTCTAGTGCCAGTTGCTTGCCAGTACGAAAGAACAAACTCCCTGGTGTGCCCAGAACATCACCCCTTCACATCAGCAGGGCATTTTAGCCTCTGTGATTTATGCCATGTTGCTGCAGGAGAGTGCTGGTAAGATATCTCCTGCAGACGGCAGCGAGAAACCCTGCATGACACACAGCAGCTGCAAGAGCACATAACAAAAGTGCATTAAAGTTTATATCAAGCTTTCAACAGCTTCAAGGGTGTTCTGTACATGCTCCTGGGCATTTTTGTGTCATAAAAAACCTCAGGAAATTGAATGAAACAGAGATCTTCACCTCTGCAGAGAGGGCACAAAATCTTGAAAAAGGGGCAAATGGGTTAATTTGTATGTCCAACAACTGTTCAAGCTGCTCCCTGTCCAAGAAGAGGGGAAACACAGACTTATACTTTTAAACATGGATGTTTAGTTTGTTGACATACTCTTTTTTTCTCCCTTATTTGTTTTCCTCTCTGTAATGCAGAAGGAACTTAAAACAGAGGAATTGAACCTGGTGTGGTGTCCACTGTTGTTTTCCTTCTCTGACCATTTTGGGCAATGATACAGATAAACAGAATTCACTGGAGTCTGGGTTTAAGCTCCTGGCTCATGTTCCCAGGACTGTTGCCAACTTAATGAACTTTGCCCTGAGTTCTGTTTGGAGTTTTCACCCTTGGTTTGACAAAACGTGAAAGGTATTAATGATCTGATGGCTTAGTGCTTTTCATCTATAACATGAAGCTTCATAAACAAAGGGCCAAATTCTTTTTTTATAGTCCAGATCCTTAGCACACAAGTCAGCTTTCCTTGCACAGGAACTGGGTGAAGATTGCTGCCATATTCCTCTGATTTTGTTCCTTCTTGTGTCAGGCTGGTTCACCTGTGCTGCCTTTGAACTGTCAGAGCTGCTCCGTCTTACATTGCCCTTCAAAGCAATAAAAGGCCAGAAACAATTCAGTCTATGAGCAAGCAGAGGCCATGCAGTTCCCATAGCCTCCCACAGAACAGAAATTCTCATTTTACTCCTACACAGCTGGGAGCTCATCCTTTCCCTGGAGAGACCCACACAAGGCTAGAGAGTTGTAGCAGACGGAAACCATGGCTTTGCACAGGAAAATTGATCCTTATTTTCTGGGATAATTAAAAAAATATACTGATATTTCTTTTAAAACTCATTGGGTTTGGTTAAGAAATTAGGCTCATTATTTCTCAGCTTTATGGAAGAACAGATTGTACATTTGGTTAACCTAATGTGTAAGCAATCTTGAGTTTGCATCTCTGAAATGTAGTTTGTTTGGGCACTCAGAGACTTGCTTTCATGGTGAATACCATGGTCATTTGCCACTGGCTGGAAAAAGTCCCTGTTAACATATTACCAAGAGGGTAAAATCCAGGTATGTTTCTCTTATAAGGGGCACATGTTCTTATTGCCCAGTCAAGTAAAGAGCTGACATTGCCCTGAACACTGGTCACAGCTACTTGGAAAACTTTTTATTCCCAGCCACATTCCTTGGACATCAGTGCTGTAATTCTTAATAATGAAATACTCTCAAAACTTCTCCTGAGACGTGTGTAACAGGCAAATCCTACTCTTTGCAGTTGTAGATAAACCTAGGAGCTAAAGCCTCCAAAATATCTGGAAATTACCACCATAAAGCCTTATCCTGCCTTTTGAGTGCAAGGAAATGGGACCTGCAATGGTCGGTGCTCTGCTCAGGTAATTCAAATCAAAGAGCCTTGTAGGAATGGCTCTTCCTGGACACGGTGGTATTACAGTGATCCAGACTTATTTTTAGTTTTCCTTTAAGGTAAAGATGATTCAAAGATACCCTGGTGTGTGAGAATAGCTCAGAGATGTAATGGGCTTTCCGTGAAATGTTGTGCTTGGATGAGAGGAAACTGAGACTCCTAAAATCACCCAAAGTTGGTGTGACACAAAGCCCTTGCTCCTGGCAGGATTTCCAGCAGAGAGCTCTGGCACAGGGACATCCTCACAGAGCCCATGGGGAATGATGCTGTCTGCTGCTGTGGGACACAGCTAGAAAGGGAAATTCTGGGAGCTCTCCATGGGTGATCATTGATATCCTGATGTATTTCCCAGTTTATCTAAACTTCTGGTCTCACTTGTGTGGAGAAAAAGGAGAAAAAATACAGTTGGCACTTCCCATTCTTTTCATCAGCATTTAAAAAAAATTCCACATAATCTCAGAATACCAGAAATGGTATCAGAGAGTTTACAGACAGAAGGAGATATCTGTTTTAGGCCCCATTACATTTAAGTGGATTCTTTTCCCTAAAGCAATTCACTCTCTACATTTTCTTCAGGTTAGCTCACAAAGAGGAGGTGTTTCCCCTGTGCAGCACATGGAGCAGGGGATGCTGAGAGCTCATTAGCCCTAAGTGCTGTGTAGCTCCACATCCATCAGTGTGCCAGCTGCTTTCAGCAGAACACAGCTGCACTGCCAGTCAGGAAAAGGAGAGCTCACCAGAAAACAGCAAATATTTAGGAAGATGAAAAGATGAGATGTTAAATTGGGGACTGGAATAGGACATAAATGGTGTCAGATATGAAGAGGCACAACAGAGATTTGTAGAGAAAGGTTTGGAAGGTCCTTCCAATTATGTCTCTCACAGAGCCCAAAACAAAAGGGCCACAAGATCAGCTGGGGACTGTCACTGCTATCATAACTCTTCCACCAAATGCAAGATTCCTTGTCAATGAGTTATCTCACCTCCACTCACACTGTCTTTACATAAACAACACTTTATGCAAGCAGAAAAGTATGTTGTTTATTAATGATTATGTGGGTGGTGACATTTTTACCAGCACCACACATCCAACTCAAAAATTCCCCTTTCACAACAGGTTTTTGCTGCTGGTATCTTGAAGTTGTTCTTCACATAACATTAAGCTTTTAATTTAATGAACAAATAATACCCAAGTTTATGTAACATCAGCAATCTCAGGTCTTTACAGAAGAACTTGAAAGAACTTTAAAAGCAGGACTTGGCAGAGAGGTAAGTTAGAAACCCTTCAAGTCTACAAACATAGAAGTTCTAAGAATGCACACAACTATTTTCCATTCTCACAGCACTTCCCACCTAAGGCTGAACTCTGCCTGTCTCCCTTCTGTTAATGAAGATTTAATTCCTGGCACATATTTAGATCCACATAACATTAATAAGAATAACTAATAAAAGCCATGTTTAATATCTAGAGATATTAAACAAGATTAACAAAGGATTAAGGCTGTTTCTATGCAGAAGGAGTAGCACCCATCATTCTTAAACTGTAAATCTAGATCCAAACTCTTATAAAGTACCATGGATATTCCTTTGGTCTGTGTTTTCCATGGAAAGAAAGTAGATACCATGCTTGCTGTGGGGCTAATGGCTGAGAATTAGCAGCCTTAGCTCACATTTTTATTGAATGTGCAGTGGCAATCTTGCAAGATGCTCATGGTGAACAAAAAAAAAATAAGGCTGTCAAAACAGTTTTCACTTCTGTGACTTTTTGGATTGCAGATAAATGTAAAAACATCATCTGTGAAGACAAAATATAGGGTTTCTAAAAATACATTTTGATTTTATGTCAATTTTTTTGATGTGCAGAAAGTGTGAGGGGAAAGGCAGCACATTTTGTGTGCGTGATGTCTGTATACTTACTGTGCTATTAGGTTTTTTTTGTGATAGAATGCAAGTCTACTTGGAAACATTTTTGCAATTTCTGTTGAATTTGTGAATTGTGCAGTAGAAAGTGAGTTACAACAACCTGTAGATCTTTGAAAAGCAGCAAGTGTGTTTTTCCCATCCAGTTCTATTTATAAAAACACCCAGCAGCTGGTGAAAAATGAAGTCTGTGTCTCTCACACTGCCCCAGAAGTTGTGAACAGCAGCTTAAATGCAATCCTGACAGGCCACAGAGATGCTGTGAGCCAGAGGCTGCATCTGTTCACTTCTACCCTGTGAAATAGATGAGTATGAAGGCAGGGAGTGGGAAATCTCTTCTGGTCCTCTCTTTGCCATTTGTTCCAAGGAAGTGATGGAGGAAAACTAATTTCCTTAAACTAAAGAGGGTATTTTGAAGGTAGGAGTGTGACAGGACTGATTTCCCATCTTTCTGGCTGAGGATTTTGAGTCTTTGGAGTGGTGCTGCAGGAAGCTAAATTATTTCCACCCTTGCAACACTGAAACAAAATTAGAACATAATTCAGAAGCCTTAATTGGGATCCCGAGTTGCTGTTGCCCACACAGCTTCTTCAAATTGGCAAAATCCTCAGAAGAGCACAGGATCACAAAGCAGTGCAGGAAAGCCCATAAGGTACCAGAAAGATGCCTTTGGTTTTTCCTCACCTCCTCCCACTGTAAAAAAGAGGAAATTCATTTGCAGTTTTACTTGTCATTAGCTAGTCACTGTTTGCTACACCTAATTTGTAATTGATGGCATGGATGTTGCATTCTGTAAAGTTAAAATATCACTTATTTCACTAATTACTGACTTTGCAATGCTTTACAGTGTCACTGCCTGCCATTTTAAAAACACACAGGTACCCTGAGTGCTCCTCCAAAGAGAAATCTGAAGGTCTGTGTGCAGTAACAATAATTGTCATGATGCTTAAGCTGCAAGACATGAGAAGTTAGGATCAAAAACCATTGCCCTTCTCCAATTTAAAGAAAAAAAAGTTAATACGAGCTTATAAAAATCTCACATGAGTCACTGAAGTGCAGGGCAAAATTTATATCCTGCAGACAGGATATAAGAGAGTTTATAACATTACAGTGAGCTATTTTCATCTCAGTGATTCTTTTTGCAACCTGGGTCTCTTTCTGCATTCAAACAGGAGCCTGGAAGCCTGGCATGCTGTCACTCCATAGCTTCCTGGGCCTGCTGCCAGCTCTCCAGGGCATCAGGGTGTATGGTTAGAAGGCTAATATGATATATACAAGAAAACTCACAGTGAACATAAAACCTGTGGCTGACACTGTGGCCTTGCTGTATTTTGCAGTCCTCGTGCCGAGCCCCTGGACCTCAGTTTGCCTCTCACCCACTCACCACCCCTTGGATAAGCTTTTTATTAACTCACCTCAGCTCTGGATCTGACAGCTGCCAACTGCTGTGCCAGCTGCAAAGGTTCCAAAGGCGTTTTTGATATCCAGAGCTGGCTGATGCACACAGCACTCACTGTGCTGTGGGGAAACATCACTGGGAGGTGGTAGGAGCCACTCCTCTATGGGTCAAAGCTGCATCAGAGTGAGCTTAGACTGGACATCAGACAGCTTTTCTCTAGAGAGAGAGTGGTCAAACACTGGAACAGGATTCCCAGAGAAGTGGTAGATGCCCCAAGCCTGTCAATGTTTAAGAGGCATTTGGACAATGCCCTTAACACCCTTTAACTGGGTCAGCCCTGAGCAGCACAGGTAATTGGATTGGATAATTGTTGTAGGTCCCTTCCAACTGAAACATTTCTATTCTATTCTATTCTATTCTATTCTATTCTATTCTATTCTATTCTATTCTATTCTATTCTATTCTATTCTATTCTATTCTATTCTATTCTATTCTATTCTATTCTTTCTTATGCCTATATGCCAAATAAAACTAAAAAGAGGCTGTGAATGCATGATTAAACATATGTGGAAAGTGTGTTTGTGTTCCTCCACTTATATGGAATAGAGATATTTGTTTTCACCCCTGGCTACCTGACAGTCAATGTACTCATTTTCCATTTTCCATTTACAACATGGAGACTCCCTTCTCTTTCCTTTAATTGTAGTTGGTTTCATGGTGTCTTTTAGTTACCATTACTCACAACTAAAACCTTATGAAGATTCACACTGAGATCCTTTAATTCCACATAAACTTTTCACAGCCTGGCCTCCCAAGGATTTATTACTGACTGAGTCGTGCTGACATGTGGGATGACTTCTGCTCACTGAGGAGCTGAAGACTTGAGGAAACTTCAGCACAGATTTTCACATGAGCTTCTGACACATTTAGTAGTTGAGGATCCATGCCCACAAGCTGTAATTCCAGCCAAGGGTGGGACATTGGTTCTGTGTCAGTCCTGTACAACCCCAAGATGCCAGAGGAAATATCAGCTTTCACGTTGAGTCAGTGTCCCCTCAGGTTGTGCCTCTCCCTGGGGCTTCACCAGGAACCAGAAGTAACTTCCAGCTTTGTATTACTAAGAGACAGTACCAAGTTGGACAGACTGGGTGTTAAGCTTTGTGATTTAAGGCTCCAGTTTACAAATGCACTTGTACTGTTTTATACACACAAATCCCTGGGAAAGAAGAGCCAAATCCTCCTCTCCCCCAGTGTAAACCTTCTACCATCCAAGGTGGCAGAATTCCATTTTCTTTGGACTTGTACTAGACAAAGCAGTATTTGTTCAGTGTTTTTCCTGTCTGGGAGTTATTTCTTTCTCCTGTTTGCTCCATCCATCTTTAGTAGGAGTTTCATACAGTAAACTAAATAAAAAAAGAAAAACTGCTGCTGCCCCAAACTACTCTAAACCCAGCATGTGTCCTAATTCCTTCACCATCTCACTTACAGCTCCCCATATGGTATTATTAATAAGGGCAAACTCCTAGGGGCTTAAAAGGCAATCAGTTTTTACCAATTAAAAGAAAATTAATTTGTCAAGTGGGCTGACAGGGAAGTCAGTCCCAGCAGCTCTGTAATCCTACCAGGGCAAGGTCCCAACTCTGTGGCAGCACTAATAACGTTGAATCTGCTGAGTTTATTACGTTGCTGGTATGTCAGACTTAACTAAAGAAGGAAAAGAGAATAGAAATTTATGTTGGCATCTGTCTGCTAGAAAGATCAGCAGTAGAGCTTAGGCATTAAGGAGTAGAAAAGAATAGAAAATAACCCCAAATTGATATTGCCTGGGTTGCTCATTATAATTCAAGAGGCTCCCTCTGGTCTCCTTAAACCTCTCCATAAAAACCTGACACATAAAAAGCAACACACCTTATGGCTACAGATGATATTCTTCTAGTACAGGATTTCACTTCAGAACAGGAAGGAACCAGAGACTGAAGATTTCTTTGGCATTTAAGCAGACTTTAAAATCATAATGGGGTTCTCTGCAGATGAACTTCCTGAAGATGCAACTGAACTTGGTTCTTGCAGGTTCTCTGAGCATTTCTTTTGGGAGTGAGTGTCATTAGGGAGTCCTCATGTTATAATTGTATGAAGACATCCCCTAGTTATCTCTGAGTCCTCTCAGGCTGAGAATGATTCTCTTCCTTCTTCAAGGAGTATTAAATGGAACGAAGGAAGTTACTCCTCTGAATGACCCAAGGAATCCACAAAGAAGTGGGAATGGACCCCACAATTCAGCACTCAGTTCATTGATCTGGATGTTATTGGGTTTTTTTCTGGGACATATTTTTTTTTGTATAGGGTAGCAATGAAATCCAAAAGCAGTCCATCCCAAATCAGCTACATGAGTTGTCTTTGATGAGAAGGACAGGATCTTTGAGACCTCTGCCATGCCAATAATCTGGGTGCTTTTCTGGATCTTTTCAACATATTTGCCTTGATCTATGATACTGTTTTCAGCCACAGGAGTTTTCATACCTGAATGAAATATTACCTTGAAGCTGTACAAAATCACACTTCCTATAAATGGCAGAAATTGCTTCATTAATATAAGAACTAGATTGGCTCAACAAGGGTTCTAATATTTCAGCCCTCTGAAAAGTACATCTTGTCTTTAAGAGAGAATTTATAGCAAATTTGTGATTTAGTCCTCCCACAGCATCATATATAACCAGCTGCAGATGGGAAAATTCTCCAAAGGGTGACAAATCTTTTCTTGTGGTAACTGGGAAACCTTTAGCTTCTCAGCATTAAAAGCATGGAGAAAAGTTCACACAGAGATTGGCTTACTGCTGAAAATTCAACACCTCCTTGATATTTGATGCAATTTTTTGCCTGTCACTGGGATGTTTTTGATGTGAAAAAAAAAAATAAAAAAAAGAAATCACTTCAGAAGCACTATAAATGGGCATACAGCAAGAATTCCAGTTTGTGTAGCAGGATGTTTCCTGGATGAAGGCAACATGTTCAGTGCTGCAGATGATCTATGAGAAGAACCAGAGCCTAAAGAGATCTGGAGATAGAAGGCAGGAAGCTTTGGAGGAACAGAAAGGCAGGTATCAAAGCAACCAGCCTGGGAACAGAGAGTCCCATGCTGAACAACTCCTTGTCTGCTTGGCTGGCACTGAGGATGCAATCACACTGGAGTTATACCCACACTGGCAGTGAGCACAGTAAGGCTTGGCATTCCTTTTGCTTTACTGGAAAGGGATATCGTGTGGAAATATGGTAAAAAAATAAAACCTGAGGCAGAAAAGAACAAGCCAAATCCTGAAATATTAAAAACACTTTCATGCTGAAATTTAAAAGTGTACCATAATTGGAGAAAGAAGAAAACTGCCTTCAACTGATCCAGGGAGTGATTGGAAGGAGTGAAGAACTGCAGAGATACTATTCATTTTCCTTCTCTTTTAAAAATGCAATTTAAAATTCATGCATATCTTTAGAATTTGTTACTAAACCAGAACATAAATATATCTGACACTGCAATCTTGCTACTTTTAATCATACTAGAATAAACACAAGTCTTAGATTCTTGGGAAAACAGGGTCTCCACAGAATTACAGAATGGTTGGGGTTGGAAGGGGACTCTGGAGGCCACCTTGTCCAACCTCCCCAGCTCAGCCAGAGTCCCCTAGAGCAGGTTGTCCAGGAATATGCCCAGTGTCTGCTTCAAGTGCCATGTGAATTTCTGTGATGGGGATCAATACTGGCATAAGAGTTTTCATCCTGCTTCTCACTTGAGCCTTCTGCTCCATTTGTGTATAAACTCTGCTGAGATAACCTGATGTTCTAGATCAGCAGAAGGAACAGGAGTGACAATGCACGTGAATGATGTGTTAGCACATGAAAGAAAACACAAATCAGCTTTTAAAGTCATTACCTCTGAATTTTCAGCATGTAAAGCAGAGCAGGCTAGCCCTCAGATAATTTGTTAATTTGTTCTCATAAAAGCACACAGAACATTTAATACTGCGTCAGCCAGTCCAACTTGCTCCATTTACAGCATCAAAGGGACGTGAACTTGAACCTCAGCTGAAACAGAGACCATTCTAGATAGTGCCCCAAGATTAAGCTATGTTTTGAAATCAAGTTCAACCTAAGTCTTCTGTTCTCTGTGGAGCAAGTTATCACTAGTTCTGCAAACAGAAAAAATGATCTTATGTTTCCCAGAGTAAAAAGGGTCTCACAGACTGAGAATCCAGCCAAAATCAGAACAACCTCACTGTATTTCATGTTTATTTCAGCTGTATATCTTGGGCTAATGAAGTAATCACTTTTGCATTGGGCAGAAGCACAATATTTATACAGTTTCAGGCAACCAATGATGTTACTGTAGACACATACATCTTTCAGAGGCAGAAAACATACAGCACAATGAATATTTTTTCCCCACTTGAAACGATGAAAACTGAAGAGGCTGAAGAGCCATTGCATTTCAAACACCATGAAAAGGATTGGTGCTTTTCACATCTATATTTAGCAACAATAAACACTGCACACAGAGATTCACAAACCTAAAGAGGGTACTGAAACCCTCTTGTGCCCTTGTAAGAAATATAGCAATACCTGTTCTCTCAGCAAGGAAAAAATGCAGCAACTGTTTAACCTGAAGCAGGAGACATAGCAGTTCCCCAGGAAACTATCTTGTGGTTAACACAGGTATTAAAAGACAGGTTTAATTCATAAACCCTGTTAGAATCCCACACATCTCTTCTTTTTTATTCTAAAGGTCATGATATGAGTCAAAATTTCTTCACATTCTTACTCGATTTGAAGATACCTATTGTCCAAAAATCAGGAGCCAAAGGGTCTTCCAAGGGAGAGACCCCTAAGCTGCCTCTGACACCTAGCCTTAGCCAGATCACTCAAATTCCTGGACAATGTGTGCCAATTCATGTGATGGTGCATTATCCAAAGTGCTAAAACTCCCACAGATCTCAAAAAATGGGTGTCCAAACACCTTTGTTTTGCCTGGATGCATATGAGGCACTTCCTTGCATGTCTAAATTAATTAAGGGAGAACATAGAACAGATGATTCAGCACTGCCAGGTGTGGTCACTTGTTTTTCACCTGCAGGTATTCAAGTGAATACACAAAATTCTGGACATGCCTCCTAACGTTGCTGTCAAAGTAAAAGAGTTGTTCTGAGTAACAGTGTGAAATAAAATCTTTTCTTTAATTTAACCATGAGTGTTATTCAGCATTCTGGCTGTTTCACCTTTGCCCATGTACAGAGGTATGACCAATGTGCTTGGTGACTCACACCAAGGGACCAGAATAGAACCCACGAATTAGTTGAGTGTTTATGGCAGAACTTGCCAGAAAGGTGCCTCATTCCCAATTTTAGATAAGACTCCAGCTGCAGTTTGTAATGTGATATCCAATTGCTCTGAAACCTGAAAAACTGTGACTTTATTAAGCTTGTCTCAGCTAAAAGTTGCTATTTCCCTATCTTACACTAGCTGAACATCCACATGGGTCTTCTATTATTGCAAGACTGTCAGAAATCTCTCAGCAGGAGCAGCAAATGCCAGTGAACTGTAGAAGTGAACCATCCATTTCTAATAGCATACTGAAGGAGTGTGATAACTTGTTGAGTAGCTTATCAGGAAACTTTCTTACATGATAAATCTCTTTAGTCATTCAAAAATATGGAGAGACTGAAATGATCTGGAGAAAACAACTTATGTAACACAGACCTTCCCAGAACCATCAGAGGTGTTAGCAGGGTTTTTTCCTCTTTTATAACCAGAACATTGCTACCACTCTCCTGAGAAGACCTTGCACACCAGACCTATAAGCAGTGTCATTGTGAAACAAGGGTACCAGTTTAAATGTTTTCCATTCTTCCAGGTACTGAAATAGCAAGTTTCCTGCTGAGGATATTCTGGATAGATGCAAAGACACTTTTATTAGACTTTAATTTGAAAAATGTTTTAAATTAAGCCAAGTATGGTGGTAATAATCCTTTAAAAAGGCAATGGACTGAAAGTTATTAAATCTGTGAGCACAAGGCTAGGTTTATCTTTAGTCTGTTTCTTAGGGAGGTGGCACCTGGATTCCTCTTGGAAGGACAACTGCATCCACAGATGAAAAAGAACTATTCTTCCAGAAATCTCCAGAAAAGTGTAAAATATCTGTCTCTCCTAGTGGTTTTAAAACACACAACATGCCCTTGTCTTTTTTCCTTCTCATGGGTTATTATGAAAAATAAGTCACTTTGAATCAAAATTTATCTGATAGAAAACTATGGGAACTGCAAAAAGGCTACTCTGTGACTCAGTGTTTATGGGCACCGTTATTGAGGGATCCCTAATTTCTCTCTACAACTACCTGGGAGGAGGCTGTAGTGAGGTGGGTGTCAGTCTCTTCTCCATGTAGCAAAGGAATGGCCTCAAGTTGTGCCAGTGGAGGTTTAGATTGCATATTAGGAAAGATTTCTCCACAGAAAGGGTTGTTAAGCAGTGACACAGAATGCCCAGAGAGGTGGTAGAGTCACATCCCTGGAAGTGGGATTGTGTGGATGTGGCACTGGAGGACGTGGGCTAGGGGTGGGCGTGGAGATGAATAACTGATGAACTTAAAAGTCTTTTCCAACCTTAACAATTCCATAATTTTGTGATACTAATGTCTCCATGCTTCCTTAATCTGACCTGCTCTACACAAATACATCTACTGACAGAAAGACTCTTCAGGCAGAACTGCACAGGTTTGTCCATGTCGGCCAGGTGCAGCTGAATTCTTTTTCCTTTACCTTTTCTGGCAAGGCCACTGGGGAGCTGCTGCTCCTCGTGACCATTGCATGGCTCTTTTGAGGTGGAAGCAAAGCCCACTCATCCCTGAGTCTGCTGTGGAACCTGTGGTTTCATAACTTAGCAACTTCAAACAGAAACGGGTACGGTCCTGCTCTTCTACCTCCAGCAAAGCAAACAGCAAGTGCCTGAATGGGCTGGGACTGGGCTGGGGCAATCAGGTGGTGTGGAAAAAAACAGTGTCCTCTTTGCAGCCTTTCATTTCATTCTCTGATGTCTCAATCCCATCCATATTTCTGTGTTGTTCAAGATCTGATCAGTCTGTTAAACACAATAGTTTATTTCTTGTGGATAAACAACCCAGAGAATACTTTTAAGTGTTTTTAAGTGTTGTGAAGGATTAGAGCATGGAACAAGAGACTCACCATTCCTGACATTTCTACAGTCCTTAGCTACCTCTTGTCTTCCTGTGTTTCTGTCTGAGCACTGGCTTTTTTAGTCATTCTAACAAAGCTGGAACTCAACTCTGCATGTGTTTTCCAGCACTTCATAATTCTTAAATGCCTGATGTCTTTTCTCTCACTTTTCCTGATTTAATTTTCAGTCACCCCATGAGTGCTGCTGGACCAGTGAAGACTAGGGCCCCCTGTGCAGGTACCACACCCTCAGCTTTTAAATTCCCCCTCTGCCTTGGAGTTCCTACCATCTACATACATGAGGCAGATAAAGGAAAAGAAATGGACAAATGGTGAGCTCTGCAGTATGGTAGGATCATGTGTGAATTCAAGTCCTCAGTAGATCCTAATTCTTCTTCTAATGTCCATTTTATTTTATTTTTAAAAATTATTTTATTTTATTCATCTTGAAAGACTTTATTCATCTCTGATGTTTTCAGCTGACTGTAGCTCACTTTGTATTTGCAGTTTGAGTTGAACAAGTGGGAAGACCTAACCTGAGCTGAGAGAAAACTGTCACCTGTGTCAGTGAATCACACAGACATAATTTGCATTTCAAGCTGACCTGGTGCATTTAGCTGCTTCTTAATGAGAAATTTGCTGGAATGATGCTGTGTCTGCCTACCCAGACCCGTGGCAAGGGGCTGATTGCATTGGGGATCAGGGTGAGAAGCATGTTGAGATTCTTGCTAGTTAAAAAGAAAAGAAAAGGAAAACAAGTTTGAGCTTTTCATTTTAACTGAAAAAAAATTTCAATGGAGGAAAAGGAGCACTGTTGCTGGTCCTCAGAGAACATTTTGTCTTCATACTTATTTTGCTTTATCCTGCTCCTCCAGCAACAGTGAAGCAGCAGGTGGCCTTGGGTATTCAAGAAGGAAGGCATTTGGTGGCCATGAAGTCACAACATTTGGGAAACAAGGCTCCCATTCCCCAGAGGCTGTGCTGTCAGGGCAGCACTTTGGATGCCACCCCCTTTCCTTATGGCCAAGAATTGTTTTCATCTCTGAGACTTTGTTGGATTTACATTAATTCCTAATGGCTGGCTGGCTGCATTACAGAAGATTTTTATCAAGCATTCACTTTTAGCAGAGGGGCTGAAGGAAAAAGGGCAGGAAAGCTGAAGTGCCCTGTCAGCTCCTATCTGCAGGGGCAGACAGAGCTGCCAAGAGAGGAGCGGGATTTGGGCTGAAGGTGTTCCCAGCCAGGTGTGACAGCAGCAGACCTGTGCCCCCATGGATGTTCACTCATCACTCTCCAGTGCCTGCAGACACCCAATTTCCTCCCTCAGGCCACCACACACCGGGAGTGTGAGACGCTGAATTTGCACCTCTGAGCCTTGGTGGCACAGAGAGATGCTGGGGGAGGGCAGGCACTTGCCTTGAGTGTGCCAGTGCTTACAAAGGCTGGGGAGGGGGGGAAAAGGCCAAATCGTGCGGGGTGCAGGGATCAGTCTGTCCCCATTTCTAGTTTACAGCTGGGGCAGCTGTAAAACAAGAGCTGTAAAAGTTCAGGAGGATGGTGGCTGAGGTACCAGACAGTCAGCACCTATTTCTGGAGCAGATGACTTTTAGGGGGACTGTAACTCGTGTTCATTTAGGTTTTACCTCACAGCTGAAAAAGCTGACCAGGGCTTTTTTACTAAATGTAAACACATTTGCCTTTGACAGGATTTAAATGAAATGTTTCCTCTTGGAAATAGTGAAACAGTTTTGGATTTTTTTTTTTTTTTTTTTATGTTTTCCAAATGAAACCCACCCTTTTGAAAAAGCCTACTTTGCTAAAAGTTAGACATTTTTAGACATTTAAAACTAAATGTCTCAAAAGAGAAAATTGAATAAACTCAATTCTTCAAAAATAAGTTTAAACAAAATATTTGCATCCCCAACGTGTTACTGCTTTATTTTGCCCATGATTAAACCACTTTCCTCTAACTTTCATTTAGAATTGGGATACTGGGTGAAAAGACTTTGTATTTCACTACAGGAGGAAATGGCACCAATAATGCTCCAGAACATGAGTGGAGGTTAAACTGAGCTGAGACAGATGGCAGCAATAAGCCTTTCCAGAGACTCCTGCAAAAGCACACCCTTGCCACTCTTAGATCATTTTGTTTGAGGAAAACAAACTAAAATGTCTTGGAAAGATGATGTGCTGTGTGTCATTGGCAGTAGCAGCACGCAGGAGGAGATCAGCAATGGAAAATGTTCCTGCAGAAGAGGCTCTATCTGCAAGGGCTCTCTCCTCCTCACAGGCCAAGTGTTAATCAACACAGCCAGTGGTAAGGGTTCATTCTCTGGGGCTTCATATGGCTGAAAAACTTATTGTAGATGTGAAGCTGACTTGTAAGGTACATGGGGAGGAGAGGGATTCAAAAAGCTGTGTGTTGTTTTTGAACTTACTAACTTACCTCAGAACGTTTTTCCTAGATTTAACTGTGTATTCAGAGACTTGGACCTAAGCAGATTGTGCCTTTTAATTAACCCTCAGCAGCAATAAATAATATGAAAAGTGCAAGTTGAAGGCAGTGGAGAAGACCTGAGCAGGGCCAGGGAAATCCTGGGAGTCAGCCAGCCTGGCTGTGCCATAGTCACATTTTAGTTGGCTTGCTATGCATGTCACATTTCAGTGAGAAGAGTAAGTGATAGACCAGGAAATCTAGGATGGTACTATAATTAATAGCACATGGCTAAAATTAAAAATTAACCATGGCCAGTGTCCATTATGTAGGAATATAGATGGTTCAAACTGTTTTTCTTAGCAAAAGAATTAAATCACAGTGAGCTGAACAGTTTGTGGTTACCACAGTGTGGCTTTCTCCAGCAGAAACCAAAGGAGACTTTTTTAACTGATGTCTGCTTTCCAGAGAAGAGTGTGCACTCTCCTAACTCTTGGATCTCACACGAGCCTGAACCAGACCACCAAGCACCATGAACTTTGGCTGGTGGCTGATATAAAAACAGCCTCAAATCCAGATCTATAAATCCAGGAATAGGTTCCACCTCTGTAATTTGCGAGGTTCTAGAAATTTGGGAGGGCATAAGCTCCAAAGACTGTGAATTTCCATTATTTTCTCTGAAAAGCCTTGACAGGAACCTGGAATTTAAACACTGCTACATATATACAGGGTACTGCAGGAGTAAATAGATTTCAAGAAGAGATCTCAGACTGATCCTGACTCCTTAATCTTTATATTGGCCTTCTTTTCAATTTGCCTTCTGTAATGAAAGAGAAAAAAAGATAAAAGCTCATCTTCTGATCTGAGAACTTCTTTAGAACAGAAGTGGGCTTTTAAATGGGGAGATGGGCACAAGTTCATCCTTTCCTGTTTTCTGACATGAATAATCTGTTCTGCAGATGCACATCAACATGAGAATTCTTCTGAAATGCAATATCTTCTTGTGAAAGGCAGGAGAAAGGCAGCAGCAGGAGCAGCCCAGAAACAGCCCTTCAGAAATCAGGTTAATTTCTCACTTGAGCTTGAGCTTGTGTATCACTTGTTTTCAGCCTCAGGCTTTAGAAATGTCATTGTCAGTTATACTTTCTTTTTCCCAGACAGAAAGGGTGAAGAAAATATGGATAATGGTGGGATGAGCTCTTCAGCTCCAATAACACAGATCTCCACCCTAAAGAGAGCAGGTGGGAGCAGAAATCTCCATTCATCTGTGACCAGCAGAGTACCCACACACAAAAGGGAGTTTTATTGGGCTTCAGAATCCATGCCTGGCTGAGATGAAGTGGGACATCTCATGCTCCTCAAGTTCTATTTCTTCTTGGCAGAGCTGGAGAAATGCCCCTCAAGCACTCAGTCACTCCAGTGTTTCTACCTGGATAGAGCTTGGGGAGGGGAAACCCCCTCCATTATATTCAGGTTGACTTTGCAGCACAAAAGGATGTAAATAATTCCTTCAGCTGGGCTCTTCAGAAGCTGATTGAGCCACTGGAGATACATTAGTAGGGCAGTATCACTTCATCTAACATGGACACGTGGGTACAAATGGCCAAACAAAAAAACAACAGAGGGATTGCAGAGCTTGCCTAATAAACACAAATATGTATGTCTTATCAGGGTGTTTAGATGCAAAGAACAGTAAAAAGGAATTAAGACCTGGCTTTTCAAAAGGATTTAATTCAGCCTGTAATGGTTTACAGACATATCCAGCAAATCTCCAGATAATTAAGCCTGTCTCTGGCATACCAAAGTAAAATGTTTACATCTTTTTCTCTTTAAAATCACATTATCTGGAATGCTTCCATTGATAGCAGAAGGACGAAGCTCAGAGGTAAAAAATAATTCGTGCAAGACAACACATTTGTGATGCTCTTATCCCTTCATTTGTGTGAATTCCATCCTTTTCCTTGGACAGGCTGCCAGGGGACCTTCAGGCAGTTTTCAGCATGTGCATCACCTACCCCTGCTGCAGCAGCAATCTGGGGTAAGAAGGGGCTGCTGAAAAAGTTCTGGCAGATCTCTGTTCTCTCCCTCTGCCTCCTCCAAGCCCTCAAGATGTATTGTCACTTCCATTACTGCTGAAAAGAAAACACACAGGGCTTTCCTGCTTATGGAAAATTAATGTATTCCCATCTATCACAAGCCAAGCCAAAATTAGCAAGAATTTCATTTAATGCCATGCTGAGATGGTTTTATTCACTGAGTCTCCTTGACTCAAGACATACTGCTGCCTCAGAGCAGAACTCCCACACATCCTGGTTTATTACCAAAGCTCACATTTTATTGGCAATTCTTAATCCTCATGTTATTTTGTTACTCAGACAAATTTATCTAAACCTATCTGCAAATTCTTGCAAATACAGACTGTGCTGTCTGAGGATGGAGGAGTCTGGGACTCACTGCATAAGGGAATTCAAAAATCATGGTTTTTATTTCCTTAGAAGTTGCAGGCCAGGAACCTCATTAAGCTGCTTGAAAACTCCCTTTGCTGCACTCATGGAGGCAAAGTCTGGAAAAATAAGGTCTATGAACCTCACACCAGGTTAATTCTCATGACAGGAATTGCTCTAAATTTATAAAAATTGAACTCCTGGTCTTTCTTCCCTACCATCAGTTTTTAAATTTGGAAGGACATGCTCAACATTCTTTATAACTCAGTTTTATTACCTCTAAAATGATTGATCAACGTGCATTTTTACCCTGTACATTGACCTCCTCAGATGCAGAGCATGTGGCTTTGATCTCCTCTTGAGGTGTGTGTTGACTCCTGGCTGATTTTCTCAGTTTACCACAGCTGAGGATCCATCCAAAGGAGCGTCAAAGTTTTTTTGTCACAGCTCTTCCTTCACCAGTAATGCATCATTTAGGTGTGTCCTCCTCTTGTGCCTAAAAAAGGTAAAAAATTCTATGCTTCATTGATTCAGAAGGATGCAGGAAGGGGGTGTTAAGAAAAGATTTGATTTGCTAGTGTGCATTTAAAAACTACCTACAATTTCTTTGGGGTCTATCAGAATGGTTGAAAACTCTGTCAAAGCTTATATTCAAAGATATTTGAAGTGGAAGGCTTTCCAATGAACAGACAAATAAATGAATATGCAGTAGAGAAAAAGAGAACTAAACTATATATGCTTCACATATTTTTAAATGTCAACCTGCAGAAGCTGCTCTGAAATTAATGGATTTGCACCTGCATGGTTGGAAGTAGAATCTAATTCTCAATCTATAATTTAAAGGAGGATCACACTGGTATCTTGCTATTTTCCACATTTTGGATTGCTCTAAAGTGCATTCTGAATCTTTAATGTGCATCATTGATTCATGGAAAAGGCATCATCATTAAAGCAATTTGTTTCAGACAATTTTGTTCACCTGGACGTTTCTATTCTTCATAGTCAGTGGAAAGAATAGAAAAAAAAAAAAAAAATGGA